>PVJN01026830.1:0-28664 GCA_004026805.1 Lasiurus borealis | reverse complement strand
GATCTCCATGTAGACTTAGAGCCACATGCCTTCGTAGCCAGTTTTAGAATCACTGTGGCCCACGCTGACTTGGTTGCATCCTTTCTTCATTCATAATTCCACGAATTTGTTTTCTCTTTTGTCTTTATGGTTAGAATATGTTCCATTGTGTTCTTTTTTTTTTTTTTTCAGAGAAGCAGCTGTTGGAGGTATTTATCAGTGCTACTGCTTTTCTGCTTACCAATTAATTAATTTCCGCATTTTATCATCATTCGTGTGTCTCCTCCATTTGATGTGCTTTATGGAAGTGACTGAATGGCATCAGAAGCTCATTTATTTCCGTTCTGTCTGTTTGTTGATGAGAGAATTGAAGCTTCTGATGTTCCACTTGGTAAAGTTTCTGGATCCAGCCCACACACGTTGCTATGTTATATAATTATAGTTTTCATTTCCCCTTTAACCCAAGCGTTATTTTGGATAGCATTTTTTAAATTTCCAAATGTTTAGAGGTTTTTGTTATTACTTATAACTTTTACAACATTGCGAACAAAGAGTGTGGCATATTGTGTGTGTGTGTGTGCACGTGTGTGTGTGTGTACGTGTGTGTGTGTGTGTGTGTGTGTGTGTGTGTGTGTCTTCTATAGAAAGAATATGTATTCTCTGTTCAGAGAACACATGGTTCCTTGGATACTTACTAAATAAGCTTTATTGATTTTATTATTCAAATCCTCTCTATCATAATTAATGGTTTGCCTAGTCTTTCAAAGATTGGGAGACACTTATGAAAGTTTCTTACTGTAGAGCAGATAGAATGATAGGTACTCACTTTATTTTGACTATACCTTCCATGATTAAATTTATTAAATGAGCCTATTGTTCCTTTCCAGTATTTTCTTCATCTACGATTGTATATTTCCTGAGGTCGGTGTTGTGAACCCTGGCTGCTTTTCATTCACACTTGGAGGACAAATGTGCCCATTCTTTTCATTTTAACCTCTCGCTTGCACGTTTTTTTTACGTGCATTTCTTATAGATCGCATATAGCATAAGTTGTTGGTGGAATCCATCTGAGTTTGTGTGATTAAGCAACTAGTAACTAGTGACATTTCTTAAAGGGGTCTCATTTCTTGCTTGATCTTATCAAATGCACATAGATTGATTCCTGGAGTGCATTCAACATGTTGACATCAAGTTAAATATGCTTTCAATTCTCAACATAAGTGTTTGTGCTCGATATGGAATCCTTGGGATTTTATTTAACCAGCAACAGCGGAGTTTAGATTTATAGCAACTAACTTCCAGCTCTGCAAAGCAAGTCGGTGCTACCAAATCAATGAACATTTTTGAAGAGCTGGAAATGAATTCCTGTAAGTTGTTGGTGGTGGTAAGATGCACACTGTAGAAAGTATGAGTGTTGATAAGATCTGACAGAAACCACACCCCACTGTAAGGAACCAAGGCATCTGTTGTAAAAATGTCATCTCTGGTTCAGCCACTGGACATTTTCATTATACCCTCTAAATCAAGAAATGAAAACTTCATTCAATTTCATACAGCAAACAGGCAACAACAAATGCCAACGTATAGCTGTGTATATAGCGTGCCCACGTCAACTCAGTGGGTGCTATTTTCAGGTAAGCTGTACTGTATTGTTTGGAGAGGAAGAAGCATTTGGTGGATTCAGAAGTACCTGTCTGTCACACCCCAGATTTGGGAGATTAAGTCATTCTGTGTTTTCATATCTTTCTCCACCAAGCTGTAAATACTGTTGAAAGAATGAAAGATCTAAATAAAGGGAAATGCTGCCATATTCATGGGTCAAAAGACTAAATATGGCAACACTCCTCAAGCTGAAATATAGATTTAGTGTAATTTCTATCAAAATACTAGATGACTCTTCTGCAGAAATTAATAAACTGATCCTAAAAATTATGCAATGGATTCATGATAGCTGAAACTACCTTGAATAGGAAGAACAAATTTGGAGAGCTCACCATTCTGATTTCAAAACTTTCTGCAAAGCTACAGCAATTAAAACAAATTGGCACTGGCATGAGAATAGACATAAATACAAACCAATGGAATAGAACTGAGCGTCTATAAATAAGCCTTACTTTGACAGGCAACTCATTTTAAACAGGTGTGCCAAGACAATTTGATGGGGAAAGAAAAGTCTTTTCAACAAATGGTGTTGGGTCAACTGGAATTTACATACAAAAAATGAAAATGAATTTGTACTTTATACCATACTCAAAATTAACTCAAAATACGATATATCATGGCCTTAAATGTAAGAGTTAAAACTGTAAAACTCGTACAAGAAAAACAGGAATAAATTTTCATGACCTGAGTTAGACAATTGTTTCTTAGATATGACATCAAAAGAACAAAATTGCCCTAGCTGGTTTGACTCAGTTAATAGAGCGTCAGCCTGCAGACTGAAGGGTTCAGGGTTCGGTTCTGATCAGGGGCTTGATCTCCAGTGGAGAGCGTGCAAGAAGCAACCAATCAGTAATTCTCTCTCATCATTGATATTCCTATCTCTCTCTCCCTCCCTCTCTGAAATCCATAAAAATATATTTTAAAAAGTAACACATGAAAAAAATAAATTGGACTTCATCAAAATACTTATTTGTAAAGAATATCATCAAGAAAGTAAAAAAAAAAAAAAAAAAAAAAAAAAAAAAAAAAAAAAAAAAAAAAAAAAAAAAAAAAAAAAAAAAAAAAAAAAAAAAAAAAAAAAAAAAAAAAAAAAAAAAAAAAAAAAAAAAAAAAAAAAAAAAAAAAAAAAAAAAAAAAAAAAAAAAAAAAAAAAAAAAAAAAAAAAAAAAAAAAAAAAAAAACCTACAAAATGAGAAAAAAAATACTTGCAAAACTTATACCTGATAAGGTTCTTATATCCAAAATATATAAAGACCGTTTACAGTGCAATAATAAAGAGACAAACAACCCAATGAAAAAAGGGGCTAAGGATCTGGATAGACATTTCTCCAGAGATCTACAAATGGCCAATAAACTCACGAAAAGATGTGCAATATCATTAGCCATCAGGGAAATGCCAATCAAAACCACAATGAGGTACCATGTTCCACCCCCTGGGAAAGTTATCATGAAAAAGTCAGAAATAACAAGTGTTGGCAAGGATGCAAGGAAACTAGAACCCTCCTACCATACTGGCAATGTAAAATGCTTTGAAAAGCAGTCTGGCATCCCCTTAAAAAGTTGAACATTCTGTCCCAGCAATTTCACCCTTAGGTATCTACCCAAGAGAAATGAAAACTTATGTCCACAGAAATCTGTGCACAGATAGCAGCAATATTCCTATGAGCCATAAAAAAAAAAAATGGAAATGACCCTAACGTCCATCAGCGAACGGTGGTTAAATAAAAGAAGGTGCATCTATACCACAGAATATTATTTGGTATAAAAAGGAATGAAGTATTGAAAAATGTTAGGAAATAGATTGAAAACATTATGCTCAATAAAAGAAAACAATCACAAAAGGCCACATATTGTATGATTCCATTTATAGGAAATTAGAGGTCCGGTGCATGAATTCGTGCACGGGTGAGGTCCCTCGGCCTAGCCGGCAATCAGAATGATCAGGGGGGCTGACCGGCTGGAGGGAGGGACTGCGGGAGGTTGGCCAGCTATGGGAGGTTGGCTGTGGGAGCGCACTGACCACCAGCGAGAAGCTCCTGCATTGAGTGTCTGCCCTCTGGTGTCAGTGCACATCACAGCAACTGGTCAACCGGTCGTTTGGTCATTCAGTTGCTTAAGCTGTTATATATATAGATATCCAAAAGGTAAATCAAGAGAGACAGAAAGGAGAACAGTGGTTGCCGGGTGTATGCGGGCTAACAGATAACTATAAGGGTTTTCCGTTGGGGTGATACAGTGTTCCAAAATTAGATTGTGGTGATGGTATATTCACATCTACCAATATTCCAAAAGGCACTGAACTTACACTTTAACCAGGTCAATTTTATGGTTTGTGAATTCTATTTCCATAAAACTTGAAAAAATAAAACTAGCACTACCTTCATACCAAACCCAGGAATTGATAAAATACACGAAGAAAAGACAAACTGTTAACACTCACAATTACAACACACAGACGTTTCATCAAGTCCCACTGCTTGGAGTGACGCAACCAATTTCCCATTTCTGTGAACAGCAAATCACGGCTACTGGCAGCAGCATTCAAAGAAAAAAATCCGCACAGCAAACACAGAAAGGCGTACCCATTCGACACTAAGTACACTGTTGCTTTCCATCCCTATTTGGAGATCTGCCTTATACATAAGATTTGGTGTGTTTTTCTCCAACCTTTGTATCCATTGCCCAAATCAGGACATTTCATGTCATAGGGAGGGATTTTCTGCTAAACTAGAAGGGTCCCAGGCAAACCAGGAGGGTTGGTCACTCTGTTTGTGGAGGGGTGACACAGAAAAAGGTCTTTCTTGTGTCATGCTCTGTGTAAGGGCATCAAACTGGACTATCTGAACCCCAGTGTCCTACAGAATCTTTATTCCTAAGGTATTCATCTTCTTTCCTGTCCTCATAAATGAGTCATTTCCTTTTATATCATTTTATTGTTTGTGTATAGGAAGGTTATTATTGACTTTATATATTAATTTTTTAGCTACCTGACTGAATTTTCTCATTGTCTCTAATAGTTCTTCAGTTGATTTTTCTAGGTTGTCGAAGTTATTATTATCATGTCACCAGAAACATAATTTTAATGGTGCTTTCCTCCACCCATCCATTATATAAATTCTGTACAAGCTACTTTATTTGTAAAGGCCAAAACTTCCAGAAAATCACAACAGTCGATTCACAAGGCACATCCTGTCACTTACTTCAAAGGCAATGTTGCTATTACTCCACTGTTAATCTAACTTTTGGGCAGACACAACTTCATATCAACTAGTGTCTATATATTTCTACTAGAGGCCCAGTGCATGAAATTCATGCAGGATGGGGGTGTCCCTCAGTCCAGCCTGCACCCTCTCCAATATGGGACTCTTTGAGGGATGTCTGACTGCCCATTTAGGCCCGATCCCTAACCAAGCAGTCGGACATCCCTCTCACAATCCAGGACTGCTGGCTCCCATCTGCTCGTCTGCCTGCCTTCCTGATTGCCCCTAACTGCTTCTGCCTGCCAGCCTGATCACCCACTAACCATTCCCCTCTACCAGCCTGATTGATGCCCAACTGCTCCCTTGCCAGTCTGCTTACCCCTAACTGCCCTCCCCTGTGGGCCTGGTTACCCCTAACTGCCCTCCCCTGCAGGCCTGGTCCCCCTCAACTGTTCTCCCCTCTAGGCCTGGGTTCCCCCACAACTGCCCTTCCCTGCAGGCCCTGTCACCTCCATCTTCTCTCCGCTTCCAGCCTGCTCACCCTTAACTGACCTCCCCTGCAGGCTTGATCGCCCACAATTGCCCTCCCTTGCAGGCCATCTTGTGGTAGCCATCTTGTACACATGGGGGCAGTTATCTTGTGTGTTGGAGTGATGGTCAACCTGCATATTACTCTTTTATTAAATAGGATAGAGGCCTGTAACATGGGTGGGGCCAGCTAGTTTGCCCTGAAGAGTATCCTGGATCAGGGTGGGGATTCCCTTGGAGTGTGGGGTGGCCTGGGTGAGAGGCCTGTGGTGGTTTGCAGGCCAGCCACACCCCCGGCAACCCAAGCAGAGACCCTGTATTTTTCTTCTACAACTGAAACTTTGTAGTCTGGAGCGCAGCCAAGCCTCCTGCTTGCTCTGCAGCCGCAGCCATTTTTGATGGGATTTATTTATCTTCTATAATTGAAACTTTGTAGCCTTGAGTGGAGGTCTGGACTGGCCAGGGTGTGCGGAAAGCTCAGTTCTAGCTGCTAATTTTTGTTACAGCTTTCACATCAATATTCATATGTAAGCTTGCAGGTCTTCCTTGTGCTCAGTCTGGTCTGAGTGCTGGTGTTATTTTGTTTGCCTGTGGAAGCTCGTTTGAATTTGCTGTGCCTGCAGACGATCTAACTGTGGGATTTCTCTGTTCCTTGAATATTTGAAATACCTGAGAAACCATCTGGGCCTGGTGATTAGGGGATGTTGCATTCTCAGTTCCTTCTCTGATTATTGGTTTTTAGACTTCTTGTCTCTTCTAGAGTAAAATTTGCTAATTTCTATCTTTTCTAAAAAATCATTTCACCCGTTTCAATCTAATTTGCACTTTAAACCTTGGCTTGCCAATCATTTCCTGAACTTTCTTTTAATGTCCTCTATATCTCTTGCTAATTCTCCTTTCTAATTTTTCATTTTTCTCATTTCTAATGTAAGTGGTTTGGTCAAAGAAACTGCCATCAGATTTTTAATGTATTCATTCCCTTTTTCTGCTCGGTAATTTATTAATTTCTGCTTTCCATTTAATACCCTTGGTGTATTTTCCTAATTTCCTGAATGTTGTTTTTTTTTAAAAATAGTTTCTAATATGTATGTTTATGGCTTTATTTCCCTGTGAAACCAGCTTTGGCCATCTTCCATTAATTTTGAAATGCTATATTTTATTATTGCTAATTTCTAGACTTTGAGATTTCAATTTTTCTCATTTGTGTAAGAAGAAAATTAAGGAGTTTTCCCCTGTTAACACATTAGTAAATAATTTAATTACACTCATAAATATGTTGCTTATTGATCTATAATAAATATTATTCATCATGCTAACTTTATTAGTCAAGACCTTGGCAGGAAGCAGATGGTCCATTGAAAGTAATTTACTAAGCAGAATTGAATGAGGAAACTAAGTATAGAGGTGTGAGCTGGGCTGAGGGAACCAACAGAAGATGGGGAGGGGCCCAGGAGCTGGCAACAGAGGGAACCCCTGAGTCAGTACCTCTAGGCCTGGAGAGAGGAGGGCAGAGGAGAATCTCACTGGTGTCCATGGAGGAACAAGGCCTTTGCCAGGACTGCAGGCGATGGAGAGGGTTGCAGGGTCTTCCAGGCTTGTGCCCACACCTCTGGCTGCACACAGGCTGAAGGCGGAGGACTCGGGAGATACCATCTGTTGAGGTCAGACACAGATGACACAGAACAAGGCAGAAAAAAGGAGGAGAAAATAAATCTGGGAATAGACACTGGGAATAACAAGCACCTTAAGTCAATATTATTCTACTCTTATTTAAACACTAGTGGCCCAGTGCACGAAATTTATGCATATTAAAGGGGAATTAATTAGAGGATATATTTAATATTGCTATTTGCCCTTTCTCTATAATGGAAGTGACAGTGATGAAAGAAAATCGGTAACATGTATATGAAAATCTTGCACCTGTCAGAGTCTGGGGCGCACCTTGGGACCCAGAATCAAGTCCCTGCCCACCTGCGGTGCCTCAAAATCCTGTGAGACCCAGACCCAGCTGGTCCCACCCCCATTGGGCAAGATCCAGACCCAGCCAGCCTGACCTTTGTCAAGTCCCGCTGGGTGGAGGGCACAGCCTCGGATTCCCTGTCAAGCCCCACTGGGAAGGAGGCACAGCATCAGGGCCCCTGTCAAACCCCACTGGGAAGGGGTCACAGCCTCAGATCCCCCAGCCTGATGCCAGGAGGGGGGCACAGCCTCGGGTCCCCAAATGCACTCTCAGATCCCCTGGCCAGGAGCCAGGGCAGGCAGTGCGGCCTGAGGTCCCCTGGCCCAGCGCCCAAGCAGAGAGCCTGGCCTGAGGTCCTCCAGCCTGGGCCAGGGCAGGGGACATGCCTTGAGGTCCCCCATCAAGCCCCACCGTGTGTGGGTTGCAGCCTCAGGTCCCTCAGCCCAGCAACAGGTGGGGGACATGGCCTGAGATTCCCCCATCAAGCTCCACCAAGTGGGGGTGCTCAGCCTGAGGTTCCCTGTCAAGCCCCACGGGGCAGGGGGGAGCAGCCTGAGGTCCCCCAGCTCAGCACTGGGGTGGGGGCCACACTCTGAGGTCCCCCGTCAAGCCCTGCTGAGCAGGGAGTGCAGCCTCAGGTCCCTGCTGATTGCTCGTTAAGGCTTGTTACAGGAACTTGGCCTCAGCTGTGGATGTAGCCATCTTGCGTTAAGGAAACCCTGCCCCCGCTGTGGGCGCCATCATCATCTATCTTTGTGACGGCGTGACAATCTGCATATTCCATCTTTATTAGATAGGATCCGAATATTTAAACATCAGAAATAGATGCAAACTCCCTTCATGCTCTGTGGTCTACTGATAGGCTAAATGTTATCTGATTTCAAAGCATTCTTGCATTCCTAGAACCCTTGGGCCACATTCTTGTTAGAATACTTCTGAGTTGTTGTAACCCTTTTATTTAGAATTTTTACATCGATCCTCATAAATGAGATTGGCCTATGACTTCCTTTTTTTGAATGATGATTGCCATGGTTTCGTATCAGGGTCACTCTTGCCTTGGGAAATCAATCAGAGGGCCTTCTCACATATCTAAGTTCTGGGGTAATTTATTTAGGGAAAGAATTATGTATTCATTAAAAGTTCAAAAAAATTATGAATTCATGTTCCTATCAGGAACTGGTGATTTTCCTTTCAGGTAATTCTCGGGTAACTTTTTTGAGTTTTTCATAATTCTTGGTGTGCACAGGTTTTTTTGAGTCAATGTTGGTCACTTCCCAAGAAATGGCTGCTCTCCTGAGATTTGCTTCCTCCTCGTAGGCCCCTCCCCCCATATTGGGGGGTTAAATTGGGAAAGGGCTTTTGCATTTCCCGGGGAAGCCCAGAGTTGTCCTGGCTGTAGCCTGAGAGACCCCGAAAGTTGTTGAGAACAGTTCAAACTCTTCAGAGGGCTTTTAGGTTCAAGCAGGACTGTCCAGGCTTCTCCACAGCCATTGACAAAGCCACACCTTCTGGAGCTGACCCAGGAGGATGTGTGGAGGTGACCTTCCCAGTGGCCCACCACATGGTTGCTGACCTCAGCACCTGCCTAACCTGGAAAGTGACCTGGAACCGGGGCTGGGATTTAGCCCTCCTGCTTAGCACCAGAGACAAGGAAGTGTGTGCCCGGAGGGGAAAGAAAGGGAATGGGGGCCACAGGGGGAGCAGCCCTGCCCTGATAAAGATGTCCCTTCCGTCCTGTGCTTTCCTAGCACTTTGGAGGTGTCACTGGGACTAACCTCGCTGGGCTTGAGTTGCCTGATCAATGAAATGAGAGGTTTGGAGGTCTCGGCAGATTTATGCTTCTATTAACAGATTCCCCCAGGAGTCAGCTTAGCAAAACAGCTCTCTTCCCTTCAGCTCTCTCTCCAGTAAGAAATGATGCTCCTGCTTAGGTAAAAGCATCTAAGACCTGCTTCCGGAGAGACCAAAGGCCTGTTGTGCCCATATATCTCCTCTCCAGCCCGCACTGGACTGAGCGGTCTCACAAGCTGGCAGACACCTTGTCCCAGAGAAACAAGCTTTTGAGTATCCAACACCTTGAGGTGCACTAATGCCTCCATTGGTGAATTCTGGGGTAGCAGGTGGCACTGATGGGGAAGGAGAGCTCTGGTGATGGATGCTGCTGGGGAAGGCTGGCTGCCATGACAACCACCTTGCCGGGATAGAGAGGGGTGCACTTGACAGACAGGGGACAAGGAACGCGGTGGCTTTGGGGCCCCTGGAGATGGAGGTGGCATGCAACCCAGATGAGCCTGCAGCAGCCTGAGGAATGCTGAGCATGGAAGACGGGGCAGCATGAAGGCCGTGCCAGCGGGGTTGCCATCGCAGATCTGCCACTCACTGCTGAGTTACCATCCTCTGTGAGCCCCTTTCTTCGTCTGCAAAATGGGAGTCACAGTGCCCATCGTTAGGCCTGTTGGGAGAGTCGGGTGAGACCAGGTTTACAAGCACCGAAGCACAGTGATGGGTGTGCTTGGAGGTTCAGTCAATATATCTACGATCATAATAAACCCCAGTTTTGCCACCATCCTTCTCTACTTCATTTAACTCATTGCAAATACAGTGGTACCTCAAGATAAGAATTTAATTTGTTCCATAACCGTAAGGCGTGGGAAACTATAAGACGCTCGAGTCTCGGTAAACTGGTGGGTCGTGTGCAGCCGGCCGATCCGAGAGATTACTCATATCTCAAATGTTGCTCGTATTTCAAAGCAAAAATCGCTCACTTGACGCTCGTATCTCGTATGTTAGGGCACTCGTATCTCGAGGTACCACTGTATCTCTGTGGTCCTGCCAAGCACTGCGTGGATCACTCCAAAGCTACAAGGAAGAATGAGGCATCTGCCCTGCCCTCCAGCAGGTCCCAATCCAGTGGAGTAGACAGATTTGTACACAACCAACAGGCCCTCGGCCAATCGCGTTCCCTGTCATTGGCCATCGGTGGGCTGGGCCCAAGGCCACCGCCGTGGGAGACCAGACTCATGGCTCCTCACCAACTCCGCCATCCCCGGCCCAGCTCAGCCCCTTCCAGTCCTTGGAGGATTGCAGTAGACCCCGCGCGTCTTCCTGCTGCTACTCTTGATCCCTCCAAGCCCTTTGACACGCCCCCGTCAGAGAGCCCTTTCTAAAACGCCAATCTCACACGTCAGTCCTCCGCTTAGACGCTGCCTTAGAGACTTCAATAATGATTTGACCGATCCCCTGAAAGCCCTGAGTGGCGGTCTTGCTTTGAATAAGAGATTGATTGGACATTTAATCGAACAAGATGTCCTTGAACTAGGAACACGTGCATTATTCCAGCACCCCGACCTCTGGGTGAGGTAAGACTCGCTGAAGACTAAAAATGCAATTTAACTGAGACACTGAAGCATTAACTTTACTGAAAGTTATTGAGTCTCTTGTTGATCTTGCTGGGGAATTTAAATCCCTGTGAAACGTGATTTTGCTAAGCTTATCAATAGCTGATTATTAATGATAGTATAGCAAAGACACAACCAAAGTAAAGAAACGACATTCAGAGTGTCTCACTGTCAACCTTGAGATTTTTCAAAACTTGACGGACACCTTACCATCTAGGATTCGGGGGTGGTATTCTTTGGAAAATGGTACTAACTGATCCCACTTAACCATGCGGTTAACCCCATAATTAGCCACGGAATTGGAAAGACTGGTGGAAGTCCTTGCCACAAAACAGGTGGATGATAGTGTGGCTCCCATTATCCACTCCTCAGGAACACAATGGAAACCTCTGCTCTCAGTAACGGGTCACTGCTGGGACACCTGAACCATTCCAGGTAGCAATGATCACAGCTTTTTTGTCTGAAAATGAGACCATCATGTTATTTTTACTCCCCTTTCCACCTCCCATGCAATGCTGAAATGCTTTGACACCGAAAGGTACCCAGAGGAGAAATATCTAATCTGCAAATCAGAATGCCACAGCAGGTCCCAGATGTCCAGATTCTCAGGGTGATCATTTTGCACAGTCCCTGTGTGGCCTCTGAAAGGGGTTCAGAATGTCAACTGAAGGAATGTGAGTCGCCCTGGAGTAGCAGGTCAAACCCATAGATGACTCAGAAGCAGCACTGTTTTCTCCACAAGACGCCCATCATACAAGCTTGGCCATCCTACCAGCTAAGTCTAGAACCGTCCACACGAGAAAATCCTGGGCTTGATGGCCACTTGTTAGTCCCAATACAGTGGTACCTGGAGATACGAGTTTAATTCGTTCCGTAACCTTGAGGCGTGGGAAACATTGAGACGCTCGAGTCTCGGTAAACTGGTGGGTTGTGTGCAGTTGGCCAATCCACCCAATTACTCCTATCTCAAATGTTGCTCGTATTTCAAAGCAAAAATTGCTCACTCGACAGCTCGTATCTCAAAAATCTAGTATGTTAGGGCACTCGTATCTCGAGGTACCACTATATTGCAAATATTTACAAAGACGTTATCCTATATCCACACACTCTTGACACTGGCTTCTAGTATTTTCCATGATCAATAACTGGTAACAACCATTTCAGGTAAACAGCTTCTTGATTGGGGTAGGATTTTTTGTTTGGTTGGTTGTTTGTTTCCAAAATGCCTCCAAGGCATTAAAGAGAGAGGATCAGAGAAGCAGGATTCTAAATCCCCCAATTCTTGGCCAGCGGCCTGCACGTTTGGCGGATTTCTAGCAGAGAGAGAAGAAAGGGGCCTCGAGGAGGAAAGCGCAAGCCCTGCTCTGGGTCTGGCCTCAGACCTGCCCAGGAAGAGCCCAGCCGTGGCCGCTGAGCGGGACTACAAGAGGGGGAGCCAAGGCCAAGGCCAAGGCTACATGAAAAGCAGTCTGCGGGGGCTCGTGGGTTAACCTCCGGGGGGCAGGGCGCCCAGAAATCTGGTCAGATGTTATTCTGAATGCATCTCTTCTGGGGAGATTAACGTTTTCATGCGTGGACTGGGGACAGCAGATTGCCCTTTCCTAGCGTGCGTGGGCCTCCTCCACACAGCTGAAGTCCTGAATGGAGCAGAAGGTGGACCTCCCGCCAGCAGGAAGGAATTCTGCCAGGAGACTGCTTCAGGCTTGAGCTGACACACCGGCTCCTCCCCGGCCTCCAGCCTGATGGGCTTTTGGACTTGAACCTGAACATAAGCTTTTCTTTGGCTCTCCAACCTGCTGGCCCTTCCTGCAGACTTTGGATCTGACAGCCTCTGTATTTGTTGCATGAGATAATTCCTTAAAACCATCTCTCTTTCTAGGTAGATAGATGAGAGAGAAATAGACATCCTATTACAGTGGTACCTCGAGATACGAGTTTAATTCGTACCGTAACAATGAAGCGTGGGAAACTATGAGATGTTCGAGTCTCGGTAAACTGGTGGGTCAGGTGCAGCCAGCTGATCTGCACAATAACTCCTATCTCAAATGTTGCTCATATTTCAAAGCAAAAATCGCTCGCTCGACAGCTTGTATCTCAAAAATCTCGTATGTTAGGGCACTCGTATGTCGAGGTACCACTGTAGTTGTGTTTCTCTGAAGAACTCTGTCTAATCACCGTTCGATAGGGTTCCGTGGTCTTCCTCTCAGGCTCAGAGCAACAGGGAAGAAAAGGAAAGTGAACCCAAGAAACAACAGACTCACAAGGGGGTCCCCTAGCTGATGGGCCTGAGCTCGCAGACAGAGGGAACTTCCCCAATCAGGCACTGGACAGTGAGTGTTCCCACCAAGTGTTGTGGCCTGTTTCGTACCATATCCACGTGCCCTGGAGGCCCAGAGTCACCGAGGTGGCCTGTGCTGCGTGTTTTCCCTTTGACCCATTAGGTCCCGGCTCCTCCTATCCGCCCCCACCCCAAGAAGCTGGTCTTGGACAGCTGTGTGCATAGTGGGTTCTCACCTCACGGCTGCCAGCTGGTCCAGCCTCTCATACACGGTCATGGCTCCCATCCGGCAATGACCCTGTGCAGCCTCTCTGTCTCTGGATCTGAAACCTCTCCCTCTCCCGGCTCCTTTAGGGACAGGAAGTATTTAACTCCAGGCAAACCCCACCTCCCCAACGTCTTCTGTGGTCCCCTGGGATTGTCCACACCTTTGTCAATAACCTCTTTGAAACTCTCCTCAGATTACCCAATTACAGTGTTTCATCTCTTTTCTGATGAGACCCTGACTGGTACGCCACCCCTACTAGGGATGTCAGATTCAACAAGACAAAAATACAGCATGCTTAGTTGCAAGTGAATTTCAGATACTTTTCAATTAGTATAAGCAGGTGCCAGTATTTATCCCTCATGTAAAATTCAAACATAATTGGGCAAAATTAGCATTTTTACCTGGCAAATCTAGGCTTTACCAGCAACTATGAAAAGGTCTTGGGCATCTTGGTAAACCTCAGCTGATCCCCGAAATAAACAAGGTCAATGACAGGCTCAGAATGTTAATACTCATCATTAGATAGGTCTGGATGTGCAGGACTGTTCTCTGAATTGTGTGTGTGTGTGAGAGAGAGGGGGGGGGAGACAGAGGGAGAAAGAGAAAGACAGAGAGGAAGGATGGGAGGAAAGGTGAGATCAGGAGAAAATGATGGGGAAAAGAAGCCTGGAGAGAAAGAATGGCTGGTTCATCAAGGACTTCAATCCAGTGAGGATAACCTGGCCTCTCACTCTGTGATTTTCTCAAACTCTGGCACATACAGCGGGTTCTGACCCTCCTGTGCCTCACCCAGACCCTCTTAGTGTCGGTTCTGATGAACTTGGTTCTCCATCTTTGCTTTCTCTGTTTTTGAATCCTCACACAAGCATATGTTTATTGATTTTAGAAGAAGGGAGAAAGAGAGAGAGAAGCATCAATGTGAGAGAGAAACACTGATGGGTTGCCACCTGTACACACTCTAACCAGGGATCATACCCGAAACCTAGACATGCGCCCTAACCAGAAATCGAACCTGTGACCTTTCGGTGCACGGGATGACATTCCAACCATCTGAGCCACCTGGCCAGGGCTGCTTTGTCTTTTTTTTTTTTTTTTTTAATTTCCAAAGGATAAAATTAGACTCTGGGGCTCCTGCTAGTCCCATTACCTGTAAGCCCTGTTTGGATATTATGTTATGTTCAATTTGTAGGACAGATTCCTGACAATAAGGTGAAATAAAAATTCAACTCAATTCTTCTTTTCTTATGTTCTTCTTGCAGAGACAAAAAAAAAAAAAAGAGTAGCAAGGTGAGTCTGAGGAGTTTTGAGAACCCAAGTGGAACGTGCTGGAAAAGAATGAAACGCGGCTCTCATCCCACGGATTCCCAGGGGAAGCTCGTGTCTGAGCCGGGGAACCTTCACACTCCTTCATGAGTCCACCCGGGTGGAGCCTTCTTCAGACCATCCTGCGCTCCTCACTCAATCACAGGTAGAGCCTGCCTCCGTGCATTTAGGGTTCGGGGGACGGGCAGCGAGGGCCTTCCTGTGCCTTTCACAGGGCAAGAGCGGTGGGGAGCAAGAGTTAGGCAGGAAGGATCGTTTCTTCCCAGCTCCCAGCTGGGCAGTGTGTGCCCGGCATCTATTTAGAGCTTGGAAAGAGAGGAAGAGTGAGAGGCTGGGCAGGCAGGCGGTCCGGCAGGCAGTCTCACAGGGGAGGGGGGTACTGAAAACCTCTGGGTCTTCAATAATTCAAATCCTCCGGCAATCTGTCTGCTCAGGAGCTAGCGGTGTATCAGGAGCCCCTTTCACGCCCGGCCTCTTTCCCTCCCTCCCAGTCAGCTGTGCAATGGTCTCTCTCCTCATCTCCAGCTCTGGTGCCTGGCAACCAAGGCAGAGGCAGGGTGCCCCATGCCTCTCCTGCGACGGGTGATCACAAAGAGCACCCCTCTGGGGCTCGGAGGCACTGCTCCTGCCCAGGTTTTGCCCCCCTCGGGTCCAGATGCATTAGTGCTTCAACCCTGGTCTCCTCCCAAACGCCCCTCCATAACTGGCTGGCTCTTTGCTCATCACACTCTCCTGACACATCCTCAATGTGCTTCCAATCTACCTGACTGCAGACCTCTGTCTTGGATCAACCCAACCACCCATGGTCTCTGTCCCTACCCATGATCATGCCAATTGGAGTCCAGGGGAAAAAAACAGTGTCGAATGTAAATGCCAATGAACCAGGCACCAGTGGGATCCCTCAGCCTGGCCGGCGCCCTCTCGCAATCCACGGGGACCGGGCCAAAGCCAGCAGTAGGACATCCCCCGAGGGATGTAGTAGTGCACAAAGTGGCAGGTGGCCAGGGAGAAACCATAGCTCAGCCTTGGTGCCCATCAATCAGCTGAACAGCACTCCCACTGTGGGAGCGCACTGACCACCACGGGGCAGCTCCTGCATTGAGCATCTGCCCCCAGGTGGTCAGTGCATGTCATAGCAACTCGTCAACCAGTCCTTTGGTTACTTAGGCCTTTATATATATACTAGAGGCCCAAGTGCACAGGATTTATGGACTGATGATGCATTGGTGGGGGGCGTGGCCTGCAGGGATCAGCCTCTTGGGAGTACTGCTCATCCCAGTCAGCCGAGTGGCTGCGGACCCACCCTCTGAGCGGTGCTCCCACTATGGGAGCACACTGACAACCAGGGGACAGCTCCCCCATTGAGCCTCTGCCCCCGAAAGGTCACAGGTACGATTTCTGGTTAGGGTACATGCCTAGGTTTCAGGTTTGATCCCTGGTTAAAATGCATACAGGTGGCAACCAAACAACGTTTCTCTCTCACACTGATGCTTCTCTCTCTCTTTCTCCCTTCTTCTAAAATCAATAAACATATGCTCATGTGAGGATTCAAAAAAGACAAAGCAAAAAGGTAGAGGCACCTGGTCGACCAGTCATTCTAGTAGTTCCACTGTTCAGTCACTGGGCTTTTATATATATATAGACAGATTTTTAAACCTCCAGAAGTGGACTTCCTCTCTCGGCAGAAAAAATTAAAATTAAAATAAAAAAAATAACGATCTTGAAGTGATATGACTTTAACTTCCTGAATTTCCTTCATTTAGACCTAGAATCTGACCTGATCTGGAACAACCTGAAGACCACAAGGAAGAGATTTCCCCTCTACTGCCCAAGGATAATCCCCACACTCAGGCTCTTATAAAATACTGGTATCCCTGCACATGAATCTGTGCACCAGTAACTCTGCCGCCCTCCTGTGCCTCTCTGTTTGCTGCCCCACCCTGCTGTAGCTCCCTCCTCATAGCTTGCTGCCCTGCCCCCTCCTATAGCTTGTAGTTCGCTGCCCTACCCTCCTGTAGATCCATGATCTGGTCATTATGTGGTTGGTCATTATGCCTCAAGGCATAATGAGTAATTAGCATATTTCTCTCCTATTATATAGGATAGCTTGTATTGTTCTTTGTACTAATTACAAAAATAAAAGTCTGCAAATCTACTCTTCAAGAAAAAATAAAAGTGAATCAGAATACACAGCGAGGAGCCCTGATGTTTTAGAAACAGCATGGAATCCATTCTAACTTGGACCACCTAAGAACCCTTTGGCTGTGAGACTCTGAGCAGAGAACCCAGCCATGACACATCAGGACTTTGACCCTGCAGAACTGTGAGCCACATACAGATGTTGTTTTCAGCCACTGAGTTTGGGATAACCTGTCACGTGGCCATGGAAAACTGATACACAGACCCACCAAGCCATTCTAGACCCATCTGTCCTTGCTCTGGCCACGAGTCTTCACTGCCTCTCGGGGAGCAGCCATGGCCACTATGGGGAGAAGAAGGTCAAAGGGCATGAGGCGGGATTGGGGGACTGAAAGAAGGGGAAGGCAGGCAGAACAAGTCTGCATGGCCGATGTGATGAACTCCCGGAGAAGCAGAGGGACGGCTCCGAATGCCAAGTCGTCATGGAAACTCCTGGCCGTGGCGTGGTGGGGGAGCCAGGAAGCAGGGCCTTCCTTTGTAGGAGCAGGAGCTATGCTTCAGATCATTGTCTGCAGGGTGAGAAGGGAATGCAAAGCTCTGAGGAGAAGACACACTGGAGTGACTCAAGGAGCTGAAATTTTTGAGATGAGTATCACAGGTGATAATGAACATGAGGGTGAGAAAGGGAAAGTAGAGGAGGAGGAGGAAGAGGAGGGGGGAAGGAGGAGGAAGGGGGAGGAAGGGGGAGGAAGGGGGAGGAGGTGGAGGATGAGGAGGAGGAGCTGGGGGAAGAGCTAAGAGGAAAACAACAAAAGAAAAGTCCAAGCTAGAAATGCCGGTACCACATTCTTTAAGCAATTTCCATTCATTTGCATGTTTGGGAGGCAATTAAAAATAAAACGAATACGCTCTTTTCTTTTCTAACTCAATTGTTAAAGTACAAATTTTTATCAGTGTATAATAAATTAAAACCTCCCGTGACACCACAAAAAATTCTTCTTTGTGCTCTAAATGAATTAACCTTGTGGAGCAGTCGTGATGTTATTCCTTGAGAGTCTTGATAAACCCACCCTGGGGGTCCCCCTTGCTGGAATGGCAGATCCCAAAGCGAGAAAGAAATAGACATCAAAGAGGTTGTTCCCCAGAACCTCAAAGATGCAGGCCCTTCCCCAATGTTCATCAACAAAACGGCACCTGGGGAGAAAGAATCCCGAGAAGCGGGAATTCAAGGCACAGGATTTATTAAAGGAAGGTCTCATGAGAGGTCCCCACTGGAGGCGACCCTCAGCCTGATCCCACAGGTGTTCTGGAGGATTAATTGCGACGTACAGTTGGCACCCTGGATCAGGATCAGGCTGCCTCTGGAGGGTGAGATGTAGAACCTCAGGGTCAGCCAAGGGCAATCCTCTGGAGAACGGGAAAAACTGTGAGCTGTTAGCAGCCAACATCCACAGCAGCTGGGGGCGGGGGGCACCAGCAGGTACAAGGACTCTGGAGGGTCTCACAACTCTGGGTGGGGTTTGAGTCTTCCTCCCTGCAGGTTCCCCAGCCCCCAGGTTAGTCAGAGGATAGAGGCAGAGGAGACCCAACTCCATATGCCAGAGCACCCAGGTATCCAACCCTGCCACCCCATAACACCTGGGCTAGCCTTGGCCTTTGGTAGTCCCCCTGTTCGGGGGTCATGGTCAACACAGTTCTGGCCCCTGGTTCTTCTGCATTCCTGTTACCTCCCAACCTTCTCTACCACCTCAGTCCCAGGGCAGGGCTCCTTGGCTACCAGCTGGCCCCAAGGCAGGCGCCCTGTCTAGGGGAGTCCTTATCTCGCTTGGATCAGGTCTGAGAGACTGAATGGTTAGGCTCAGGAAAGACAGAATATTAGCGCTGGAGGAGCCTTCAGAGACGCATGCAATCCCCATGCAGATCGCAGGGTCTGTGGGAGGGAAGGATCTTGCCTGGTCCGGCCTCTTAACACGGAGCCCAAGAGTTTTCCAATCACTGAGCAGCTCAGACATCCACTGTTAGTTAGTCCAAGTATCCGTGGTTAGAATTTTAAGGTACCCGGGATGCCTCTTCAAAGGCCATGAACACATCTTCCTCGGAGCCAAAGACAGCCCGTCCGTAGGCTAACTAAGAGCCAATCAGAAATTCTTTCTCAAAAATGTCAACTGAGATAGAGATGACGTTAGCAAGGATGGGGATCCCATCCTCTAAAATAGTGGTTCTCAACCTTCCTAAGGCCGCGACCTTTGCATACAGTTCCTCATGTGATGGTGACCCCCAAACATGAAATTTTGCTACTGTCATGCATTGTGATGTAAATATCTGCATTTTCCATGGTCTTAGGTGACCCCTGTGAAAGGGTCATTCGACCCCCAAAGGGGTCGCGACCCACAGGTTGAGAAACGCTGCTCTGAAAGACGATCATGGCATAGAGAGAGCATCAGAGCTCATGTGGAATCCCGGTGAGATATTTACAAATCGGGTACATACATGGGTTAACAGGGGACATTTCTGATGATGAAGGCAAAGTCGAAAAATGTATGCAAGCTCCTGTTGGCTCCTCCCGGCCTAGATAGACAGCAGCAGCAAACGCAGTCCTTGGGCCCCCAGACCGACATTCTGGGAGGGTGCTTTAAACGTGGCTCCTTCCCAAAATGAC
This sequence comes from Lasiurus borealis, assembly GCA_004026805.1. Lineage (NCBI taxonomy): Eukaryota > Metazoa > Chordata > Mammalia > Chiroptera > Vespertilionidae > Lasiurus > Lasiurus borealis. The sequence continues at coordinate 9,270 of PVJN01026830.1, read as the reverse complement.
AATTAACCAGGTTCCCGATTTCAAGAAATCGAGCCCGCCCGTGATTGGCGTGAGGAACGGTGGAAATGTGTCTAAGGAGCGAGACAGTTTAATGCATTTTGCCATGGAGATTACAGCCACGGCGGCATGGGGACAGGGGCTGGCTGGGAAAGGGACCGGCGCTCATTGAGCATTCCGTTCAGGCGACTGCCCATTATCCAGGGGGTGGATGATCCAGTTTGGGGATTTTCCATGCCTCTGGCTTCTCCTCCCTTCTACTGTCTGCCCTTTGGCCACATTACAGATCAAATTAGCATGTCTTTGAGAGGATAGAAGGGGAAGGGACAGGTAGAATTCAAATTGGGCCATTCTGCAGCTTCTCTGCTGTTCTAATACAGGAGATCAAAACCAAAGGCTACTGTGGGCTGGGGGATTATCAGTGGATTATATTGAATCTATACCAGCCCTCCCCTCCATTACGAGAGCAATTGGGCTCTGATGAGGACTCGCCGCATTTCCCGTGGACGGCTGGGCTCAGCACGCGGAGGCTCGTCCAGAATCCTCAACGCGCTCACGTTAGAAGTTTGGAGCTGGAAGGGACTTCTGGAATGATCCAGCCTCGGCAAATTGAGGCTCCGAGATCTGAAGCGAAGTGCCCAAGGTCACATCGCGAGATGACTGCCAGTGGCCAGTGGGCCGCGTGGCAGGGAAACTGAAACCAGTTAACTTAAAAAATGGCTAACGCTGGCAGGCGGGTATTGTTACTGTGCCCTCTTTGGGTCCCCCGTGGCTTCCTGTGGGTACTCCCCACCCACTGCAAATGGAAACGAAGACCATCGTGGTTGCAGAGACGACCCCCGCACTGGGAGCAGAACCCTTGACCCTGAAGTGGCTAAAGAGCACAGCTCTGAGGTCCAGACTGCACAGACCCTTGCAGAGGTGCCAGGGCCCAAACCAGGTTTTGCTTCTGCCCGACTGAAGGGGAGCAGAGCTAAAAGGTCAAGAATGGGAAGCCATGTGCTTCACCATACACACACACACGCACATACACACACAATCACACACACAATCACACACAGCATCATCACCATCAGCATCATTACCATCAGAGGAGGAGTGGGAAATAGAACAGGATTTTGCATGAGATGAAAGAGAAAGGTCTGTTGCCGAAACCGGTTTGGCTTGGTGGATGGAGTGTGGGCCTGTGGACTGAAAGGTCCCAGGTTCGATTCCGGTCAAGGGCATGTATCTTGGTTGCGGGAATATCCCCAGTGGGGGGCATGTAGGAGGCAGCTGATCGATGTCTCTCTCTCATCGATGTTTCTAACTCTCTATCCCTCTCCTTTCCTCTCTGTAAAAATCAATAAAATATATTAAAAGAGAAAGAGAAAGAGACCAAGACCTTTTGCTTCTTTTCTGGAGGTTTCTAAGGATGGGTCTCACCCAGGTACCTAGCCCGGGTACTGCTGCAGGCGAGAGGAGGGAGGGAGGCAGTACCTCCCACAGCCCCGGGGTGAGACGCTGACGGTCCCACATCCCCACGTGGAAAGAGCCAGCAAGCTCCTCGGAGTTGCCAGGTGAGTGAGGTGACTGAATGAGAAACATGCCAAAAAGGGGTGCAGGTGAGATGGTGAGAACCAAAGGGCGGCCTGGCTGATTTCACTCTCGGGGAGCTTTTTGGAGACCACGCCGCCCACTGGCCACGGCCAGAGAATACATTCCACGAGCAACACCCCTCACCAGGCCTGCCCGGCTCCTGCCCACCTGTCTGGGGAACCCCACCACTACCTTCCACGCAGGCTCCCCGAGCAGGACAGCTGCCTGCTCCCTCTCATCCTCCGCCAGTACCCCAGACCCCACTCACTGCCCCTCCCAATTGCCTAGCAGTTGAGTCAGAAGCAGGAGGAAAGGCAAGAAGTCTCGAGGTAGCAGAAACCGGTGTGGCTCAGTGGATAAAGAGAGTATCAGGCTGCGGACTGAAAGGTCCCAGGTTTGATTCTGGTCAAGAGCATGTACGTTGGTTGTGGGTACATCCCCAGTAGGGGGTGTGCAGGAAGCAGCCGATCGATGTTTCTCTCTCATCGATGTTTCTAACTCTCTCTCTCCCTTCCTCTCTGTAAAAACTCAATAAAATATATTTTTTTAAAAACAAGTCGCATGGTGTCATCTTAGGCTCTACTGTGACCAACCCGTGAAGGGCGGGTCCTGACTGCCCCCAGCAATGCCGGGATCAGGACAAGGACCGCTGGCCCGTGCCGCCTGTGGAAAGCGGTGGAACCCAGGCTGCCTCTGGGTATGGCCGGCTGTTTTCCTGAAATCCCACACCCGGCATTCTCCACGGAGGGGCAGCTGTCCGCCTCCTGGGCGCAAAGTAAGAGGATCCGGCCTCAGAACAAAAGCCAGAGTCACAATGAGGACCACCCCTGGGGCCTCTAAGGACAAACTGGGGAGCGGGACAGCCATGATGTCCCCCCCTGTGATCAGCCCCCCCCCATCCCCCACCGTCCTCTGCAAGGAGGAGACGCTTGTCCTCCCAGCAGGAGTCCCTAAGATGCCCACGCCCTTCCCGCTTCCAGCTCTTCCCTCTTCCCAGGCCTCCTCTCCCCTGGCAGACTTCATCAGACAAGCTGAGAACCACCCCAACCCCTGGCCCCCCGCTCCCTCCCCCATCGCCCCCCTCAGGTGCTCAGCTCAGGATGCAGCCCTTTCTGGAAACCCGTCATCTGGGGGCCGAGGTGGCTGCAGCCATGACCTTCGGAGGGGTCAGTAGCAACTGTGTAACCGGGGAAGCCCACCCTCCCTCTGAACTCTGCCCGATCCCGCTCCCCCCTCCCAGCCCGGGCCGGGCCCGTTCCTTTCCTGGCAGCGCCCGGCCGTGTCCCCGGGGGAGGCCGGCCTGCTGAGCGGCCGTGTTGACACAGCCGTCGCTGGACACGTTCCGGGAACGCGGGCCCGGCGTGTGATGTGAGATGCCTCCGAACCGTGTGGTTTCCAACGTGTCAGAAAAACAAACTCGGGGAAGGCTGTCTGGCCTGTGTGTGTGTGTGTGTGTGTGTGTGCGTGCATGTGTGTGCGTGTGTGGTGTGTGTGTGTGTGTGGACCCCCGCCCCCTCCAGCATTGGAAATGCAGTTGGCCTTGGCCCTGTTGCTTTAAGAGAGAGAGAGAGAGAGAGAGAGAGAGAGAGAGAGAGAGAGAGAGAGAGAGAAGTCAGTCCTGCCGGCATCTGGCTCCCTGAAACCGGAGGCCCGGACAATGGGAGCTCTTTTCAGGCGGGTCCCCCCCACCCCGGGCCACGTGACCGCGCCTGTGTGCCCAGGGGAGACCAGGGGGGCCGGCTGCCTCCGCTCTGAGCTCCGAGGTCTGAGTGGTGGGCCCTCTCCTCGGCCGCCCGCCCCCAGGCCCTTGGCTACCCGGCTTCCACCCAAACATCCGAGTTCCTGTTCCCAAAATAGCCGCGTGGGAGGCCCGGCCAGGCAGGGCCCGGTGGCGCAGCAGAGGGTGGGTTCGGGGCCCCGGCAGGGGTGCAGGGAGCAGGCAGGGCCAGGGGGGCGGGAGGGGGAGGCGGGACGGCTGTTCCTGCTGCAGCTCACAGGCCGCCCCTGTCCCCACAGCTGCGGGGAGGCCCCCGGGCCCGTCAACACCCACTCCTCACACCCCGCCCTCCCCGACTTCTGTTTTCCCCGTAAGAGCCAGGCCGGCGGCGGCCCAGGCCCAACCCCGCGCAGGGCTTTTCCAGACTCAGGAGAGGCGCTTTGGAAGGGGGTCTGACCTTCCCATGAACTGGCCCGTGGCTCTTCCTTTCTGGCCAGGGGCTGTGGCTACCTGGCCACGGGACCACGGGAGAAATTCCCGCTCCCCACCTCCCACCTTCCCAGGAAATGATGCCAGAGAAGCCCCCTTTGTTCGTTACAAAAAGAGTGATCCCCACAGGAAGACAAACAATCGGATTTAAAAATAGGCAAAGGACCTAAACAGGCACTTCTCCAATGTGGACATACAGACGGCCAGGAGACTGTGAAAAATGCTCAGCGTCACTAAGCATCTGGAGCAGCGGTTCTCAACCTGTGGGTCGCAACCCCTTTGGGGTCAAACAACCCTTTCACAGGGGTCGCCTAAGACCCTCGGAAAATACAGATATTTACATCACGATGCAGAACAGTAGCAAAATTTCATGACTGGGAGTCACCACCACATGAGGAACTGTATGCAAGAGTCGTGGCCTTAGGAAGGTTGAGAACCACTGGTCTGGAGAGATATAAATTAAAGCAACAGTGAATTACAACCTCGCACTGGTCAGAATGGCTGCCATCAACCAATCCTCAAGCGACAAGTGCTGGCGAAGATGCGGAGAAAAAGGAACCCTCGTGCACTGCTGGTGGGAATTCTGACTGGTGCAGCCACTGTGGAGAACAGTAGGGAGTTTCCTCAAAAAACTAAAAATGGAACTCCGATTTAGCCCAGTGATCCCACTTCTAAGAAAGCAGAAACACCCATCAGGAAGAATGTATGCACCCCTATGTTCATAGCCGCACAATTCAATAGCACAGCCAAAGTGCCCCTCAGCGGATGAGTGGACCAGAAAGTTGTGGTACATCTACACTATGGAATACTATGAAGTTCCAAAAAAGAAAGAAATCTTACCATTTGCAACAGCATGGTGGGAACTGGAGAGTATGGTGCTAAGTGAAATAAACCAGTCAGAGAAACAACTATCACCTGGTCTCACTCATACGTGGAATCCAAGTAACAAAATAAACCGATGAACAGAATGGATCCAGAGACACGGAAGCATGCAACAGAGTGTGGAATCTCGAAGAGAAGGTTGGGGGAGGTGGGAGGTAATCAACCAAAGACCTTGTATGCATAGATGTATGGCCCATGGACACAGGGCTGGTGAGGGCCTGGGGTGGGGGACAAGAGGGTGATGGGGGGGAAAAGGAAGACTCAACAACAGTGAATTATTTTGAAGAACACAAATACGTAAAGTAAAAGAAAACAGAACTTGGTCTGTGTGGGTTGAGGGTTCAGGGAGGATGCTACAGAAAATACCTTTTTAAAAAACAACCGGCCTGCCCAAACTTATTTTGCAAAGAAGTCAACTCCGTCTCAGAGCGGGAAGTGACCCCCACAAGGCCTTGCGCTGCCTTAGTGTGGAAGAAGGCAGCACTGGCTTTCCAATAGGAACCCCCTACCTTACTCTTCAAGGCAAGTTTACAATTCCAGGGAGGCCCTGGGACTAGGCCTTTTTTTTCTTTCTTTCTTTCTTTTTTTCTTTTTCTTTCAGGTAATCCTCTTGGCAAATGTGCAGCGCTGTAATGACTTTGGAGGTTTCAAAGTCCCCGGTGTCACTTGAGCCTTTGTTTCCCAGGACAGAGCCCGTGGGTGACTCTCTGGCAGATGACTAATGGCAAGACGACTTTGGCATCTGGTGCCCAAGGTCGGAGCGGCAGGATGTGAGACGGCCGCCCCCGGGAGGGGCCCTGTGCTGAGGGAGGGGGGTCCCGAGTGTCCGGCTCACAGAGCTGCAGAGTCCGAGATGGGAGCAGCGGCTCTTCTGGAGCAAGAGCTGCGGCCTGGCTGGTGTCGCTCTTGCACCAGGAGGTCGCTGGTTTGATTCCGGTCCGAGCACATGCCCAGGTGTGGCTCCATCCCCAGTAGGGGGCATGCAGGAGGCAGCTGATATTCTCTCTCTCTCTCTCTCTCTCTCTCTCTCTCTCTCTCTCTCTCTCGTCTGTCTTCTCTCCCCCGCCCCCCCCACCCCCCGTGCCCCCTTCCTTTCTCTGAACTGGTTTGAAATGGAAGTGCAGAGCCATTGGAAGGAGCCTGTCAGTTGAGAGGCCTTCGATGCCTGGGCCACAGATTCACAGCTGGGAACCCAGAAAAAACTCCAAGTTCTAGCTGAATCCAGGGATCATGGGGAGGGGGGGAGCAGGTATTGTGGGTACAAGCTGCTGGGGGGGGGGGGGGACCTGGAGGCAGCTGTCCCTGGGCTCACAGTGTGGGTTCATTATGGGTAAACTCAGTGGAGAATGACATTATTCTCTGCAGCTCAGAGACTTAAAGTACCTCAGCTCAATATCGGGCTCATTGGGAAAGGCCCATGGGGTGTACTGGAAACACCCGAGCTTCGGAACCAAACAGAAAACTGTGTACATTCCAGCTCCATCCCTTTCTAGCTGAGTGACACCGGGGACATCACCTGACCTGCTCAAGCATCTGTTTCCTCATCCACGCATCGGTGGTGCCACCTCCCGAGTGCAGTGCGTTTCCACACCAGGTGTCTCTCAGCCGCCTTGTGAGGCTGCCCTTGTGGGGCCTGCTTTATCCATGAAGACACTGAGCCCCAACAGGAGCCCCCCGCTCAGTCCCACACGCCTGAGCTGGGCTCCTGGTCCCGCTTCCCACCACCCCCTGCTGCCTCTTCCCTAACCTCCACCTGGCCAGGGAGCACACAGGGGCAGAGAATCACGGCATTCTAGAACAGCCACGGTTTGCTTTTCCACCTTGGGCGGGGCGTAATGGCTCCTGCAAAGGAGGGTAGTGAGAAGAAGGGCCGTCCTGCTATCCACGGGGTCCTGAGCAGAGAACACATCGTCAACATCTCAAGGGCATCCATTGGGATGGGGTTCAAGAAGCGTGTCCCTTGGGCGCTGAAGGGGACCCGGAAGGAGATGGGAACTCCAGAGGTCCCCACTGACACAAGGCTGAGCAACACCGCCTGCGCCGGAGGAGTAAGGAATGTCCCCTGTGGTACCCAATCACAGTTGTCCGGGAAACGTAACGAGGATGGAGATGCACCGGACCAGCTCTATACACTGCTCACCTGTGTACCTGTCGCCACTTTCAAAAATCTGCAACAGCTCATGCGAGTGAGAGCCAACTGCTGACTGTCAAATAAAGTTATAAAACTGCAAAAATAAAATAAAATAAAACAGCCAAGATTCAAATTTATGGAGAGCGAACACAGACTGCAGTGGCTGGGGGCCGGGGCGCCGGGGGGCGTGGATGGAGTAACTGTAAGCTGGCACGGGAGATCTCGCTCGGGATGAAAAGGCTGTAAAACTGATTTATGGTGACGGCCGCACAACTCAGTCAATTCACTCTCCAGCACTGAATGGTGCACTGGAGTGGTGGGATGTATTTATAAACTGCACCTCACCCAAGCTGTTAACAACAGGCTAAGATGAGCCCTGGCCGGTTTGCCTCAGTGGAGAGCACTGGCCTGTGGACTGAAGGGTCCCTGGTTCGACTCCTGTCAAAGGCACGTGCCTGGGGTTTCGGGCTCAATCCCCAGTTGGGAGGCGTACAGGAGGCAGCCGATCAATGATGTTCTCTTGTCATGGATGTTTCTATCCCTCCCTCTCCCTTCCTCTCTGAAATCAATAAAAAAATATATATTTTTTTAAAAGCCAAGATTAGAAAGTCCTCATTTTCTCAGAAGACTGTTTTTGCAATCATATTTGGAAATAATTAGTATGAGCTTACTTTCTTCATGTCTTTTGTCATTATTGATTGGAAAATAAGATCAAGATCCACTCTCTTCTAACAATAACCATTAGCCACACGGTTAGTATCTGCTTCCTTTTGTTCTCCTGTGAGACCACAGGCTGGCAACCAGGAGACCAGTCTGTATGGGAAGTCATACATGTAACGGTGGCATGGGAGTGGCATGTTACACACGCTGGCAAATGGCAGGGTTAGGGACCTGGAAGCTCCTATACACCCGCCCATCATCTGAGGGTGAGCCGCTCCATAGAGCAAGGCCATTTGCATTTTGACGTCCGCCTGGGGCTATGAGGGCATGGACTGGCTGGGCAGCAGGAACTCCCAGTGCCCAGTCTGGCTGGCAGGCCCTGGCCTTCCAGAAGACCAGTCTGCGGTTCCCCGGGGCATTAGCAGGAGGCTGCGTCACTAATGCTCCCCTGAGAAGGCCAAGGAGGTGACATTCCAGCAGGGCTGTCTGCTAAGGAAGGGTGGGGCCTTCAGATCGGGAGTTTGCCCTCCGTGCTCTGTGCGGGCCGATGCCACTCCAGTCCTTACACCTGGAGAGTTGAAGCAGCTGACCGATGTCTCTCTCTCATCGATGTTTCTAGCTCTCTATCCCTCTCCCTTCCTCTCTGTAAAAAATCAATAAAATATATTTAAAAATAAAAGATTATAAGACTATGCATTTTCTTCTAACGGGTTAGGCCGCTAAACTAATAAGCTGCTAATCTCTCCATGTGGGCTGGGATGACGTTTACAGCTCACTCCACTGTTGCCCCACCTCCCGCCTTGCCCTGGCAGCCTGGCTATCACCACTGCCTGGGGTCGGGCTTTCCGGGCATCTGGGTGTGAGGCCAGCCTGGGATCCCGAGGGCACTAGACGGTGTAGTCTGGGCTTTCGGGTGCCCGGGCGCTCCAGGCGCTGCAGCTGGTGCAGAGGAAGCAGCTGGGACTCGGGTAAGGGTGCCCTGGCCTGAGCCCTTGGCTCTGTGCGCGGAAATCCTAGGCCAGGTGCCCTCGGAGGAGGTAAGAGCTCTGCACCCTCCATCAGTAAGGCTGTCTCTGCGGGCTGCCTTGGCGGGCAGTACCCAGACCTCCTGGGCTCGGTGGGCTGGGAGGGCAGTTCTCAGAAAAGGGGGGCTGCTGACGGAGGGCTGGCTCACGGCCGCCACTGCCCCGGGAACGCGAACATCAGTTCACTCAGGTCTCCACACGGAAAAGAGACGCTGAGAACAGAGAGACTGGCTTCCTGTCAGGCCTCTCCGTTCACTCAGCTGGTGCCATGCAGTGCCTGCTACTGGCCTGGCGCTGAGTCTTAGCGTCAGAGATGAGGACACACAGCAAGGAGGCACTGCCACTGCCCCCCACCCCACCCTCCCATCCCTGTTCCCTCTTTCCTTCCCTCGAGGTTTGGGCTAAGAATAGAAATGGAGAAGGTGCTGGTTCCTCGTGGCAAATCGTTCTCCATTGATGCTATGTAATTGCACTGCATTTCCATTCAGTAAGTCTTCAGAATAGATCTCAGGGTGTGCAAAATGAGAAATCAAGATGTCACTGTGAGACCTTAGAGTATCTTGGAAAATATATGTCGAATCCTCTCCCCTCTGCGGACCACTTTGAAGTTGGGTAAATTTTCTTGATTTTTAAAGAAGATAAATTAGAGAAAGAATGTATGCGGAAGTCCTCTAAACTATCAAAATACTTAGCTTAAAATTTAAAATATTTCATGAGTTCGCCATCCCGTACATATTTATTCCTAAGGTACTATCCTATATCCCAGAACACATATGGAAGGAAGGAAGGAA
>PVJN01026829.1:0-28669 GCA_004026805.1 Lasiurus borealis | reverse complement strand
AGCCAAAACTGGTTTGGCTCAGTGGATAGAGTGTCGGCCTGCAGACTGAAGGGTCCCAGGTTCGATTCCGGTCAAGGGCATGTACATTGGTTGCGGCCACATCCCCAGTGGGGGGCGTGCAGGAGGCGGCTGATCGATGTCTCTCTCTCATGGATGTTTCTAACTTTCTATCCCTTTCCCTTCTTCTCTGTGAAAAATCAATAAAACATATTAAAAAAAAAAGATGTCTGGCAGGTGAAGGGCTGTGGTTTTATTCAGAGAAGGCCAGCTCGGGACCCCGCCCCCACCCGGGGGGGTGGGGGAAGGAGAGGCTGCAGGGGAGCGGCCTGGGGCTGAGACCAGCCAGGGACTCTCTGCGAGATGGGCCTTTCCGTCCTAGACGGGCTGTCCACTCTGACTCCACCTTTGGGGAGGGACACCGCCAGGAACGTCCCAGGATAGAACCGTGGGAGCCCCAGCCCTGGTTAACGGCCCCACCAGCGTGCTGGGCAACGCGGCTCAGCGGTCACCCTTCCTTAGAGACCGAAGTCCTGGTCTGCATCCCGGGAGGGCATCCTGAGTGCCCTGTGCAGGCCGGGCCCCAGGCGCACCTGGGTGGGGCTGGCTTGCCCGCATGGAGGGACGCACCCGGGCCAGCCACTCCCCCCCTTTCCCCAGGGGTTCAGGGTGCAGCGCCTCAGCTCTGAGGGCGGGGGCATTATGGCCGGGACTGCCACCCACCAAAGGGGAACCGGAGACCCAGGGCCAGCTCTCGGGGAAAGCTGAAGCCAGACTCGAGCTCCCGTCTGCAATATTTAAAGCGCCTGCTCTCTCCACACACACACACTACACACCCTGCCCGTTCCGTGTCTGATTCCAGCGGCCCGGGTTCTAGCGGGTGGTTTACGGATCTGTCGTCCGCGCCAGCTAAATCGTATGTGACCTGACCAGAAATCAGGTTATTTATCCCCACGTCCCCCGCGGTGCTCAGCACACTGCCTTCCCCGTGGCAGGTGCCTCATAAATATTCCGAGAGTCTATTTCCACCCGCAGCCAGAGCCATCCATCTAGAAATAAATCAGCTGTCGCTCCCCGGCTCTCCATCCTTCAGCCGCGTCCCGTCGCAACTGGCGTGACGGCCAAGGTCTCACCCAGTCCCCCCCTCCCGCCCCCGTGATGGGGACTCGGCCGCCTCCCTCCTCCTCTCCTGCCACTTGCTCCTCTGGCTCCAGAACCACTACCAAGCATGCCCCCTGCTTGGGGCCTTCAAGCTTCACCCTGAGACCTGCACAGCTGGCCCTTCTCCCTGTCCCCAGGGCTCTGCCCTCCCTGTCCCTTCTCACGGGCACCTTCCCCACCATCTATCCCAGTGATTCTCAACCTTCCTCAGGCCGCGACCCTTGCATACAGTTCTTCCTCATGGGGTGGTGACCCCCCCCCCCAACCATGAAATGTTGCTACTGTGATGCATCGTGATGCAAATATCTGCATTTTCCGATGGTCTTAGGCGACCCCTGTGAAAGGGTCATTCCACCCCCAAAGGGGTCGAGACCCACAGGTTGAGAACCGCTGATCTATCCTAAGAGGATGATAACATGCTCATTAGACCAGATTCCGGACGAAGCATCAGCGGGGTGATGGGGAAGCGGCCTTCCCCTCATCGCCCGCTCATTCCCGCAGAGGGAGGCCAAACTGTGGCTTCGGCCCCTCTCCCTGCAGGGAGCGAGCTGTCAGCGGGACATCCCCTGAGGGTTCCCGGACTGTGAGAGCGGGCAGGCTGGGGTGAGGACCACCCCCTCCTCACGCCCCAGTGCATAAAAATTCGTGCACGGGGCACCCGGTCCTGCATAAAACAGTACCCCACCCGCCAGCCTCGTGCTCTCTGCCTTCCTCTTCCAAACCACACTCGGCACTGCCCGGCGTTTATGTTTGTTCTCCGGTGAAAGGGTGGTACAGGCCAGCGGGCCGGGGCTTGCGTTAGGCCTCCCTGGGACAGAGCCTGGGGCGGCGCTCAGTCCTTGAAACGAACGAATGAGTTAAGCAAACGCCCTTCCCTGCCTCCACTTCGGGCTCCAGTCTTTCACGGCCTCAATCATGTGCTGGCGGCTCGTTCCTGAGCGAGGGGTCCTGGCTCTGGGCCTGCCCGCTGACCTTTCTGCAGCTGACCTTTCTGCCCGCCCCGGCGGAGGCCTGTGCCCAGGCCCACGTGCCTCCTGCAGCAAGTGCTGCCCTCTCCTTGTGACTCCGGAGGGGTGCCATCGTCTGGGCGTGGCCCCTGCCATCTCCCCACCCCCTGGCCGGGTGCATGGTCTGCGTTTGCTGTCTGCACATGCGCCTAGAGCAGCGGTTCTCCACCTTTCTAACGCCGCCACCATTCAAGACAGCTCCTCTCATTGTGGCGAATCGTCATGTAAATATCTGTGTTTTCTGATGGTCTCAGACGACCCTGCTAGCGGTTCTCAACCTGTGGGTCACCGCTGTAGAGCCTGAGACCCTCAGAAAACAGGTCACGACCCACGGGTTGAGAACCGCTGTCCTAGAGCATCTGGGCCCCACGGGGGGTCCGTGCACACGTGTCTGCCTTTGCCTGCGACGCCCCTGGGCTCCCCAGCGGGACCTGAGCTGCGGTGGGCAGGTCTGCGCCCGTCCGCACATGCGCACGGAGGGGGCAGCCCCTCTGGTTCGGTGTGCGCATGCTCATGGTGGTGGTTGGGCCCTAGGTGCCAGGCTGCGATGGTGGTGCGCATGCGCATGGTGGGGGGGAAGCGCCCCCCCCCACTGGTTCGTTGTGCGCATGCGCACAGTGGGGTTTGGGCCCTAGGCGTCAGGCTGCGATGGTGGTGCGCATGCGCATGGTGGGGGAAAGCACCACCCTGGTTCGTTTTGCGCATGCGCACAGTGGGGTTTGGGCCCTAAGCGCCGGGCTGCGTGGATGGTGCGCATGCGCACAGGGTGGATCTTCGCGGCCTCCGGCCCCGCCCCCCGGCCACGGACGAGGCTCCTGCACCCGCGCTCCTGCCCGCCCGCATGCAGCGCTCACCCCTCACCTCGAGCTGCAGGTCCCGGCTGCGCATCACGGCCATGTTCTTCTCCTCGCTGAGCTGCGCGTAGCGCATGGCCAGGTTGTAGTTGTCGTCCTTGACCTTGACCAGCTCGTCGTTGTAGCCGTCGCGCTCCTCCTTCATCTTGTAGCAGCGCTCCTGGAAGGTGAGCAGCTCCACGCGCGCCAGCGCCAGCTGCTTCTTGTCGTCCTCCAGCTGCCGCGCCCGCGCCAGCAGCTCGCAGCGCTGCAGGTCCTTGGCCTTCATCTGCTGCTGCAGCTTGATGACCTCGTTCATGAGGAAGTGCGTGAGGCCCTCGTGGCCCTCCTCCACTGCGGGGGGCGGGGGGTGCGGGGTCAGCACGGCCCGCTCCCGCCACCGCCCTCCACCCCGGGGGCCTGGACTCGGGGGGAGCACAGCAGCTGGGGTCTGGCAGGAAGCAGAGGTCAGGGAAGAGATGTGGCTGCAGACACAGGTGTCAGGGAGAGAAGGCCCAGGCAGTGGAGTCGGTGGAGGGGTGGGTATGGGGGTGGTAGGGCCTTCCTGGCTCCTGGGCTCCAGAGAGGGGAGCTGAGAGTTTTCATTTATTTTTTAAATACTTTATTGATGTTTTACAGCGAGGAAGAGAGAGGAATAGAGAGTTAGAAACATCGATGAGAGAGAGACATCGATCAGCCGCCTCCTGCACGCCCCGAACTGGGGATGTGCCTGCAACCAAGGTCCATGCCCTTGACCGGAATCGAACCTGGGACCCCTCAGTCCGCAGGCCGGTGCTCCATCCTCTGAGCCACACCGGTTTCTGCTTGAAAGTTGAATGTGGAAGGAAAGCGCCCAGGAAGGGGGCACATGGTGGAGGAAGACCAGGTGCCTGGAGCCCGGGGAGAGGCAGGGCAGGGTAGAGGCTGGGGTGTCAGCAGAGGCGGGGCCACGGGGGGCGCGGGAAGGAGGGGTCTTGGGACGGAGCAGCGGACGGAGGTGTCACGCAGGGAGGTGTGCGAGGTGGAGGGGGCGTGAGGCAGGCAGGGGTGAGGCCAGAGCTGGTGGGTGCAGGCGGGGAGGAGGCCGGGCCGGAGTGGAGTGTGTGGGAAGGGACGTAAGAGAAGGCGTGCAGGGGCCTGGCTCAGGGGTGCCGGACCAGAGGAGGCGAGAACCGGACCAGAGGGGCGGGCATCTGTCCCTCCACTACCACCGCCACCACCGCCATTCACGGGGGATGTGCCAGGAGCACCCGCGCTCTCGGCTCCAGCTTCCCCTCGGCGCTCTCACCATCGGGCAGAAACCAGTGCTGACTGTCCCAGCGTCACCGGGTCAGGCTCCGGGACCTCCTGGCGGTGGACACACGCCCTCCCTGCCCCCCCGCCCCCCGGCGCCCCGGCGGCCGCTCACCCACGATGGTGGAGAACCTGCGCGTGGGCTCCTTGCCGGTCACCAGCTTGTAGAGCTCGGGGTAGTAGAACTCCAGGCTCTCCAGGAAGACCACGTAGCCCCGCTGGCCCTTGGTGTGCAGGATGTCCAGCAGCCGGCCTGGGGACACAGCCGCGGCACCGGCGTGAGGCACAGGGGACCGGGCCCCCATCCCCTGCCTCCCCTCCTCCCGGCTCCCGGCCCTCGGTGGACGCGGAGAACACGGCGTCGCCACAGCGGTCACTCCGACGGCCTCTCGGACCCGGGGCCGGAGCCACAGGCCAGGCCCCCGGCGGGGAAACAGCGGGGCGGTCAGCTCCCTTCCCCTGGGACCCGGGGACCCGGGCACAGCACGGCCTCAGGGAGCCACAGCCTCACAGAGCGCCCGGGCCACCGGGTTCGAGGCGCACGCCGGCCTCGGCTCCTCCCACGGGCCGAGGTGGAGGTGCAGAGGCCGTGCTGTGGAGGGGAGCGTGTTCTCTGGGCTTCGGAGCAACAGACAGACAGACAGACATCTGTGCGGGAGCGAGACGTCCCCGGAAGGAGGCCGCTCTCCCTGAGGAGGCCACGGCGCCTGGAAACTTCTCGAACCCCAGCCGGGTGTGCAGCAGGTTCCCCTTAATGTTCACAAGCCCCGGCCTCCCTTAAACATTTTACTTCCAGACGCTTCTTCCCTGGAGGCCCTCGAGCTGACCGTGTCCCCAGGACGAGCGTGTTTCAGCGTGTATGGGCTGCTGGCGTGGCTGGGCTGCCTGCGTGTGGCTGCCAGTGTGTATGGGCTGCTGGCGTGTGGCTCTGGAGCAGTGGGGGCCGGGCCGGCAGTGACAGCCGTGCTGGACAGAAGGGCGCTGTGAGGGGGTGTCTGCCAGGAGAGCGTGCGTGATGGGGGTGAGTGTTGTGCACACAAAGGACAGTCGCAGCTCACCGGCCACTCAGCACCCATCACGCTGGGGGGAAAGGGCTTCCCAGCCTTTTGAAGCGTGGGCCACAGAGAGAGGCGTTGACCTGTGACCCCGTGTGCCGCACAGAGACGGATACACACGTGTGTACACGCAGGCACACATGTAGACCCAAAGGAGTTTCAACCAACCGCACGTCTCACCTCGCGTGGAGGTAACCAAGTGCCAGGCAGCCTAAGGCAGTCTGACAGCCAGACTCCTGCTCTGAACCCCCAAACGTATGCACCCCCTGTGGACCATTACAGAGGCCGTGTTTACGGAAGTGTTTTTCCTTTTCAAAACTGAGCTCTCAGCTGTTAAAGCGTGCCTGCATTTTTGGGGCCACCCTGTATGATTAAATAATAAAATGCACCGGCTTCCAAAGCGTGTCCATTATAATAGAACCCAGTCCTCGCGTGGTCAAAGTTCGGATTCAGTAAGAAACGTGCTGCTTTCTGCACGAAATCACACCCTCTCCCGGCAGATCTCAGAGCTGCTCTGATTTCGAGGGGGCGTGGGGTGTCAGCGGTGTGCGGGGCGATCTGCCACGGCGGCCGTGCGACACGGAGACATCGGTCATTGTGACGGGTGGCCACATCCCACAGGTGTATGGCTGATCACGTGCTGTGTCGCCTGCCTGCGTCCACCATCGGAGGGGTCTCCGCCACAGGCCGGGGCAGGTTAATACAGTGGCACCTCGAGATACGAGTTTAATTCGTTCCGTCGCCTTGAGGCGTGGGAAACTATGAGATGCTTGCGTCACCGTAAACCAGTGGGTCATGTGCCGCCGGTCGATCGGCGCGATGACTCCTATCTCAACTGTTGCTCGTATTTCAAAGCAAAAATGGCTCACTCGACAGCTCGTATCTCAAAAATCTCGTAGGTTAGGGCACTCGTATCTCGAGGCGCCACTGTAATACCATTTCCCGCTCCCCGAGTCCGGGACCCTCTTAGTTGTACCGCTTGGGGAGTGTGTGTGTGTGGGGGGGAGGGTCCAGGCTGGGCAGAGGGCCGCGGGCCCAGCTGAGTAACTCCCGACCCAGAGGCACTGGGGCGGGCACACTAGCCGGAGGGGTTTCCTGGGGCCGCCGCCAGGGGCAGCCCCGCCCCCTCCCTCGCGCCCCCTCGGGGGCTGGCTCACCGGCGCGGTTGATCTTGGAGGGCAGCATGGGCGCGTTGAGCACCTCGTCCTCGTCCTGCTCGTCGATGACCTTGCACTGGCGCAGGTAGGGCGTGAGCTTGGCGGGGTTGATGTAGCGGCTCAGCATGTGCCGGTGGCACTCCACGTTCTCCCACAGCGCGTCCTCCTCGTCCTTCAGCGTCTCCGTGTAGTCCTCCATCGCGGCGGCGACCCCTGCACACGGAGGCCGCGGGTCACCCGGGGGCGGGGGGAGCTCGCGGTTCGTCCCCCGGGGTGACCTCCGGCCGACGTCAGGGGGGATCCAGGTCAGGCAGGGCCGGGTGGGCGTCGTCATCCCTGGCACCGAAAGGTTGCTGGTTCGATTCCCGGGCAGGGCACCAGCCTGGGATCCGGGCTCCATCCCCAGGGGGTGGGGGGGAGGCTGCTGTTGGAGGTTACACTCTGACATGGACGTTTCTCTCTCCTCCCTTCTTCTCTTTCTCTAATCAATAGCGATTCTTTAAAACAGCGGTTCTCAACCTTCCTAAGACCGCCACCCTTTAAGATAGCTCCTCATGGGGTGGTGACCCCCAACCATAAAATGATTTCCGTGGCTACTTCATCGCTGTAATGTTGCTTCTGTTATGAACTGTCATGTAAATATTTGATAGGCAGGATGTATTTTCGTTGTTACAAATTGAACATAATGAAAGCATAGGGGTTAATCACAAAAACAATATGTAATTGTATATTGTGAAATATTTATTTCTAATGACAAGTAAATGTCTTGAATGGTGGTGTAGCATGGGCAACAGTCTTCCTAGGACAACAGTAAACTACATGGCTACACGTTGCTACACCGAGGAGTGGTGTGTTGGTTCCTAAGACCATGGGAAATAGGTGTTTTCCAATAGTCTTAGGTGACCCCTGTGGAAGGGTCATTCGACCCCCAAAGGGGTCTCGACCCACAGATTGAGAACCGCTGCTTTAAAAGGAATGAATGAAGAATGAAAAAGCTGAATGAATGAATGAAACAGTCAGGCAGAGGAAGCATCGTGGAGTTTTAACCACGTAAGAAAGGAAGGGAGAGGCCCGGCCAGGTAGCTCAGTCGGTTCGAGGGTCGTCCTGGTTCGCCAGTTCGGCTTTGATCCCCAGTCCAGGCACAAAAGAGAACCAAGCAGTGAGAATATAGGTGAGTGGAATGGCAGATGCGTGTTCCTCCCCCCCGCCCCTTGCAATGGTAAGGAGAGGGAAAGAACGGAGGGACATGGATACAGACGCACAGGCGAGCGAGCGAGAGCCGGCCACGTGTCAGTGCGGAAGAGACAGGTCCCGGCTCTGACCGGAGCCGTACGAGCTCCGTGCTTCACATACTCTCCCTGTGGCGCTGCCTCCGCCCACCCCGTGTGCGTTCCTGGCTGTGCTAACCGGGAGCCGGGCGTGGACACGCCACACGTTAGAGAAACAACTCCGGGGAAAGGGGACTCGGTGCAGCTGGCTCACAGCCCTCCATCCACGCATCCCTGCCTCACGGGTTCCGCCTTTCCCTGGGACGACTGCGCTGTTATTTTTTGTCTCCTGCCGATGATGTCATGCTGGGCGCGTCCTCTTTTCCTTTCCTTTCCTTTTTTTTTTTAAATATATTTTTTATTGATTTTTTTTACAGAGAGGAAGGGAGAGAGATAGAAAGTCAGAAACATCGGCGAGAGAGAGACATCAATCAGCCGCCTCCTGCACGCCCCACAGTGGAGATGTGCCCGCAAGCAAGGTACATGCCCCCCGACCGGAATCGAACCTGGGACCTTTCAGTCCGCAAGCCGATGCTCTATCCACTGAGCCAAACCGGTCTCGGCTCCTTTCCTTTTTTTAAAAAAAAATATGTTTTATTGATTTTTTACAGAGAGGAAGGGAGAGGGACAGAAAGTTAGAAACATCAATGAGAGAGAGACATAGATCAGCCACCTCCTGCACGCCCCCCACTGGGGATGTGCCTTCCACCAAGGTCCATGCCCTTGACTGGAACCTCTCTCCGCTGAGCCACACCAGTGAGGGCTCCTCACTGCCGTTTTTAACGTGCTTTCTTTCCTCTACGTTTTCTGCGACTGACTTAGGTGGACGTATGGGTCTGATCTGCTCATTTGTAAACAGCCTTGCTGACCTGTGGTTTACGTGGCACGCAACTCACCTTCCGAAGGCGTGCGGTTTGAAGCCCACTCAGAGCTGCCAGCGACCACCGCGGCGAGTGCTAGAAGGTTCCATCCCTCCCCCCCAACCTGCATCCCTCTGGCCCTCACAGCCTCTCCCTCCCTCCCTCCACGCACAGCAGGCATCAGCGCTCCCCTGAGGAACAGCCTGTCACCCGGCCGTCAGCGTGACGGAGCCTGCATGTCACACGCTTACTCATGTTTAACGGGGGCGCGTGTTCTCCTGTGAGGACCTCGCGGCGGCGTTCCTCCCCCCCCCCCCCGGCTTTTGGCGTGAGCATCCAGAGCTCTTGCTGGCGGAGGACAGGGAGGCAGCCTGACCAGGAGCCAGGCCACGCCCCTGCTCCAGGAGCCACGTCTCTGAGGCATGGACGTGGTGGCCACGGGCAGACCCAGACCCGGTGTTAAAAAACGGGAGATTTCGGAACGGGCACGTGTCGTTTCATAAACAGCATTTTTGGCTCTAACCGGTGTGGCTCAGTGGATAGAGCATCAGCCTATGGAATGAAAGGTCCCAGGTTCGATGCCGGTCAAGGGCATGGACCTTGGTGGCGGGCACAGCCCCAGTAGGAGGCGTGCAGAGGCAGCTGATCGATGTTTCTCTCTCATCGATGTTTCTCTCTATCCCTCTCCCTTCCTCTCTGTAAAAATTCAATAAAAATATTAAAATAAATGTTTTAATCCTGTTTTTGTTTTTTTTAAAGCATTTTTGGTCTCTCTCCCCATTCCCTATAACTCTCGGGGTCTCGCGGGGTCAGAGTGTCCTTTGGGAGGTAAGGCTGTGCCTCCTCAGTGGGACTGGAGAGCTCCAGGGGTGGCTGGTGGTGAGCAAGTGACTGGGAGGGACCCAGCCCCACACCTGCCCTCGGGGGCAGGGAGAAGCCAGAGAGTGAGCTCAGTCCTCCATGGTGCCCACGGCGAGCCCTGACCTCCAGCCCGTCTGCCAACGCCACGCAGGCCACCTGGGCAGCCGGTGGGGCCGAGCGGCTCTGGCCGCACAAACATGCCGCCTCCATCACTCACCCCGGTGAACCCGCCCTGGCTCTTTCCAAGGCATCAGCTTCCATGTTGGATGCTCCTCCCTCTCCCCCCAAATACATATATTTTTAAACATATTTTTAACTGATGTCAGAGAGGAAGGGAGAGGGAGAGAGACAGAAACTTCAGTGACGAGAGGGAATCATGGACTGGCTGCCTTCTGCACGCTCCCTACGGGGGATGGAACCTGCAACCTGGGCAGGTGCCCTGACTGGGAGTTGAACCCTGACCTCCTGGTTCACAGGTCAACGCTCAGCCACTGACCATGCTAGCCAGGCCCTTCCCTGAATCTTAACCGGAGCCGGTGGCAACTCTATGCCAGCTCCGGCAGGTGTGACCAGGGCCTGGCGTGGTCTGGAGTCGAACCCCGGCCGTGCTGGCATTGGTGTAAGTAGCAGGAAGAGCACATTCCCGGCTCTGGGGCAGGCCCCCTGGGAATGGCCACTGTGCTCACCTCTCCACAGTCCCACCCCTGCCCCCACTCCCTGGCTCACCGCCCACGGGCTCCCTGCTGCTGTCACTGTGCCCATCAAAGTCTTTGCCTTGACCCAGAGGCCCTGTGCGGCCTGCCTGCCAGTCCCCGTGGCCTCCGCCCGGCTGGGTGCAGGGGAGCTGCTGGCTTCAGAGCTGGCCACCCCAATCCCCAGCACCCTCTGCGGGGACCTCCCCTCGCCGCCCCCACTCTCAGGCCACCTCGCTCCGGCTGTGCTGTGCTCGGTGAGCAGGCGAGGCAGGTATGCTGGACGTACCTGGCATGAGGCAGGTGCTCGGGACGCCGCTCCCTCCAGTGACCGAGGCCTGAGCGTGGGTCACTCCCGGCGGCCGGGGCTGGTCCCTCCCCGAGCCAGGCTCCTCCTCCTCCTCGGGGGCCGGGGGCTGCGGCGTCCGGGCTCTGGAAGAGGGCAGAAGCAGACTGGGGTGGGGCTGGAGGTCGAGAGCCAGGGGCCGTGTGGGGACCAGAGCGGCTCTGAGCACACATCTCTCCCGGGATGGGGGCCGTGAGATGACTGCACCCCAGAGGCGCTGGAGGCAGAGCCGTGGATCCAGCCTGGGGCAGCCTGAGGCCCCGGGACAGAGATGGACAGGGGTCCCCTGGGGTTACCCCAGCCGGGGAGGGCGCCCCGCAGCGTGAGAGGAGCGTGCTGAGTGGACAGTCCCATCGGCCCTGGCTCACGGGTCCCCGAGCCCAGAGGAGCTGCCCTCCTCAGAGTTGGTCTGCAGCTGTGGCCAGCCGGCGGGAGGGAGGATGGCTCAGCCCTGAGCAGGTGGGGCCCGTTGCAGGCTCAGGCGGTGCTCGCTCGGGGTGTGAGGGACCTGGACACCCGTGCAATCAGGACCCCTCTGATTTGGGCCGGAAGACTAATGGCCGGGGAGGCGGCCCTCCCGGAGCCGAGAGCGCGGTTTCCGGGTGTCCGCCCCGGTGACAGCGCCATCGCGGGAGCTGTCACGGGCCGCGCCCCGGGGAGCGCGGGACACGCTTCTCTGCAGGACGCCGGCTCCGTGGCCTCCCCCGGGCCTCCCTGTTCGGCGGCCGGGACAGGATCAGCCGCCGCTGCGGGCGCCGTGGGGAGGGAGGGCTGCCGGCCAGGGTCCGGGGGCCGAGGGCCAGCCAGGGCGAGCAGGCCGCCCGCAGGGAGGAAAACCGTTTTCTTCCTTTTAAAGCAGCAGGGCCAGCGGTTCTCAACCTTCCTAAGGCCGCGGCCCTTTCATACCGTCCCTCACGTCGTGGTGACCCCCACCCATAAAATTATTTTCGTTGCTCCTTCATCACTGTCATTTTGCTACTATTAAGAATCGTGATGTGCCCAAACCGGTTCAGCTCAATGGATAGAGCGTCAGCCTGCGGACTGAAAGGTCCCAGGTTCGATTCCGGTCAAGGGCATGTACCTTGGTTGTGGGCACATCCCCGGTAGGGGGCGTGCAGGAGGCAGCTGATGGATGTTTCTCATTGATGTTTCTAACTCTATCCCTCTCCCTTCCTCTCTGTAAAAAAAAAAAAAAAAGAATCGTAATGTAAATTACCTGCGTTTTCCGACGGTCTTAGGCGACCCCGTCAAAGGGTCATTCGACCCCCTAATGGGTCGAGACCCACTGGTTGAGAACCGCTGAGCAGGGATGTGAGTTCTACAACCAGAAGAGAAGGTTCTGGAAACTGGCGGCGGTGGGAGAGGCTCCTTGGCAAGAGACGGTGGTGCACAGGTCGGCCGAGGCTGGTACCACCCCCAGGCGGGTCGGCACAGGCTGGGGGAATCAGGGCGCAGCGCAGCCTGGAGCGAGCTGCCCTCCTGACCTGGGCCCACACCCCGAGAACCCCGAAGTCGGGGAAGACGAACAGACTGTGTCTCCCAGAGACAGGCCTGCGGGTATCGAACAGCCGGCCGGCTGAACGTCATCCCAGACGCTGATGGGCCATGGACCGCGTTCCAGGCCCTCGGCTGAGCGAGCTGATCAGCAGCGCCCGGGCTCCGGGAGAGGGGGCGCCCTCGGGACCGCGAGGGCCATCCGCCAGGACGGCCGATGGGAAGGAGCCACGCGTCAGGTCAGCAGGAGGCAGCTTGGATGGAGCACGCTCGCTGGCCTCCTCTCCACCACCCTCCACAGGGCCCCCAGCTGCCTGTCTTGAAAGCCCGCCCTTGAAACATCTCTAACCAGGAAGTGTCCGTGCCACGGTGCCCTGAGATACGGCTGCGGCATGCCAGCCTAAAGCAGAAGTCAAACCCGTCCTGAGACGGCAGCTCCTGGCTCAGGGTTAACAAGAGCTATGGCTTCCAGCGAAGAATCGATGGCTCGGGAGTTACTGGTGTGGGAGGCAGGCCAGCGGGGAGCCATCCATCAGCGCTGTCCACAGGGCCTGGCTGCCCCCGAAGGACGGCCACTTCTCCTCCCCTCTCCCCCGCCCCCAGGGAGGGCGAGGAGGCTCCAGGGGGAGGGAGCGGGGATCAGAGTGCGAGGAGCAAGGCGAGGCGTCAGAAAACGCGACCGGATCGTGAAGATCCATTAGCAATCAGAGGAGATTTCGCAGCCACAAGCAACGCCATCAAAGGGAACACAGGATGAGTTCTCGGCGATTAAAAGAAGGTCGCGGGCGTTTGTCGTTAACGGGAGATTTGGAAGAGACAGATTTGGAAGAAATCTCCACCAAAAACGTTAATAAAAAGTCAAGAGAAGGAAGATGAGAGGGAGGGCAGAGTCAACTTAGCAGGTTTCTGATACCCAACAAGCGGAAATCCTGGGGAGAGTCGGCGGAGGATACGCTCGCTTTCTGGCGCATCTTTTGAGGACGCCCTGTAAATGAAGGGATGAAACGACCAAAGAGAGAATATCGGGGACCCTCCAGCTGTAAGACTCTGGGTCTTCCGCTGGGAAGAGATTGTGAGCACGCAGTACAGTCAGGGAAGGGCCTTCTCAGAACCGCACTGAGAGGCCAGGCCATCGGCGAGCAAGGCACCCCAAAAATGTCCAGAGAAGAAGAGTGGGCACCCGGGAAGGTCTGGAAGCAAGTTCGGCCTCGGGCCTCCCATAGCTGCTCTGGGAGGAAGCTGGGAGCGAGCCCACTCAATGTGTACGCTCTGCCTGGCACGCAGGAGCTTGGCAAAAACACTCATAAAAAACGGCATCCGTCCGTCGTTGGGAATACGGACACTGCAGGACGGGCCGCAGGGTCAGCCAGCTACCGCCCGTCTCTGCACACCCGCCACACCCACCCTTGGCGATGCCCCTTCCCCGGCCAGAGTGAGTAAAGGGCACTTCACAGACAGCCCCGTCCCCTTCGCAGGAGCGTGGCGGGTCGGGGTAAGGCTCCCACGTTATGGTGAGGAGCTAGGGTCAGGGAGTAAGCCCCGGGGGGGACCCCACAGCTACTGGGGGCCGAGACTCCAGCCTCACCCTCCTGACTGCCGGTCCCGGGTCCTGAGGGAGACAGCCGCCGCCACAGGCGAGGCAGAGCCACTCGGGACCCCCCCACACTCCCGGACTCTCTGGTTTCCTTGCTCCTGTCCCTTCCCCTGTGTGCTGGCGCCCACCCTCCAGCAGCTGCGCAGGACCAGGTGCGGGGTCGCTGCTGTAGGCAGAGACACCCTGGGGTCGTCTCCTGTAACACAGCCACCCTACGAGGCGGCCACTACGTCCCCCCTTTACAGAGAGGAGACAGGGTCAGAGCCGCTCGGCCACTGCCCATGTCCATCCCCGCTCGGCCCCCCACCCCCTGTGTCCGCCAGAACTCAGCATGAGGCCTTGTCACCATAGCTCTCCCCACCTGTGTGTCGGGCGGATACATAAAAGCCAAACCCGTGTGCAGCCCCCTGTGGCGGCTCTGACTTCGCAGCTGCAGAGAGCCAGGCCCTCGGGCAGGAGCCGGCCTGCCAGACACACCTCTGCTCTCTGCTCTGTCCCTCAGCGGAAGCTCTGGGGCTAGAGGGCAGGGCGGTCAGGGAGGTAAATGGGAGGTAAACGCGTCTCCGGCTAATGGATTTGCCTGGGTGATTGGAGTGGGCGGCCTGAGATGCAGGGTTTAATTATCCCAACAAGACCGCCACTTAATTGAAAGGAGTTCTGGAAAAAAAAAAAAAAAGAAAAAGAAAAAAAGGGGGAGTGGGCGGATCTTATTGAAAAGAATGATCTAGTGCCTGTGGGGGCTGAGGACACCCGGGGACACACCGGTGCTCTGGCTGGCTGCTGGCGGTCACAGCCCAGGAAGAAAGCTTGTGGAAAAGATCCCGAGTCACACCTTCCTCGTGTCCCCCCACTCCCCCTCCCCTGCTCCCCTCGTGGCTACTAAAAGGACATGCAGAGAAGCAGCTAGAACTACCCCCGCCCTGCCTGCAGACTTCCTCCTTGTGTCCCCGTGAATGTCCTCCCCTCGGTCTAGCTCAGTTCCTTCAACCGGAACATGAAGATGGTAACATTTCCCACAATGACTGAGAGACGCCATCGGCAGTGCTGCGCCCGTGCATGTGTTAAAAGCAGCGATTACCATTTAACCGCACAGTGGAGTGGCAGGCCCTGCCGGCAGCCGGCACAGGCCCATGCTCTCCTCCGCTGCCAAGGGCCCCTTTTGTGGAGTGTCTCCGGGCCCCTCTGAAAAAAACGGCCTTTCTCGCCTCCCTTGCAGCTAGGAGTGGCCGTCACATGACCCCTGGCCTCGGCGAGGTTAGGTGGGGGTTTCAGGTGCGACATCGGGGACAGACTCTGTGAGAGGGCCACCTCTTCGTCCCTGCCAGTGGTTCTCAACCTTCCTAAGGCCGAGACCCTTGCATCCAGTTCCTCATGGGGTGGTGACCCCCAACCATGAAATGTTGCTACTGTGATGCATCGTGATGTAAATATCTGCATTTTCCGATGGTCTTAGGTGACCCCTGTGAAAGGGTCGTTCATTCCCGAAAGGGGTCGCGACCCACAGGTTGAGAACCACTGGTCCCCGTCTTTCTCCCCGGAGGCGGTGCCAGGCCTGGCAGCACAGCAGCTGCCCAGTGAGCGTGGTGCAGACAAGGCTGCCCCCGAGGTGCGGCTGCCGGGGGCTACCAGGGCGTTGGGTCCAAGCTGAGCCATGAGCCCTCTGCCCACGGGAGAATAAAGCCTTGTGGGTAATGAAATCCCGGTTTTGTGTCTGTTATTGGCGGCTGGGAAAGCCGTCCTCACAGACCCCGTGATAAGTGAGATCTACGACACTCGAGAGCGTGACCGCGGTGCCAGCGACAGACGCTGTCCACGGCTCTTGCTACTTTTCGGAGATACAAGACCACGGGAGCAGGCGGTCAATAAAGACGAAGCACCGCCACGGCTGGGTGCCTCGGTGACGGCCATGAACAATGTGGCTCCAAGAAATGGCTGTGCCGCAGGCGGTGGGCACAGCCAGGACACGGTAACGAGACGGCACCACCTTGTCTGTCAGCCTGGCCATTCCTGGATGGCGGTGCCTGGAGGCCCGTTCATCTTGCCTGCTGCCTGGGGCGGCCTCCAGTCCTGAGCCGACCCTCGGTGTCCAGGACCTGCTGGCCTCGCCTTTTCTCCCCCAGCCCTCGGTCTCCCCGATGCTCCCAAATGCCCGGTCATAGCCAGGCTTTGCACCAACATCGGGCATGCCCGCTCACCAGCCGGGCACCGCCCACAACCTGCCATCCCCTGGGCACCAGTCCAGCTCCTCTAGGTGCTCCAGCCACTGCTCTCCGTGCCGGCCAGGGCCACGGTCACTGTGGAATGCAGGTGCCAGGGGGAGAGGGGACCCCAGGAGGAGCCAGAACTGGGGGAGGGTAGGGAGCCCACTTACAGGGCCATCTCACCCCTCCCGCCCTGGCCCTGGCGCCCACGCTCCTTCTCATGGCCTCCACCCTGTGCCAGGGCCAAGCCCTTCTGAAGACGCCCTCCCGCTCCCTGCACCTGCGGCCCTCACTACCTGCCTCAGGGAAGCCTCTGAGCAAGCACCTTAGCCAAACCAGGCTCACTGTTCTAGAAGGTGCGTCCATCCATCATGGTGGCTCTGTGATGTTGGCTGCATCTCCATTCCACAGCCGCGCACACAGGGATGGACAGGACAGCCCAAGGTCTCCGGGGGCACGGCTGCTCGGGTCTGCCAGCCCTTCCCCCACTCCTGCCCCTGCCCCAGTGTGAGGTCACCTCTCTCCCTCGTCGTGGGAAGCGCCCGCTGTGGGTGGCCATGGCCGTGGGCGGCCATTTCTCAGGAGAGGCCGCCAGCGTCCTCAAACTGGAGCCCCACCCAGAGAGCAGCCAAGGACGAGCACTGGAAGGTTCTGTGGGAACCACACTCCCACTAAACCTCCCCTTGATCTTCTTCTCACTGGGCTGGCACTGGTCCCCCGGGGGCAGAGACAGAGCAAGTCAAATGGCAGACCAGGCGGGACCCAGGCCTCTGAACGGTTAGCGGGGCAACATTTGGAAGTCTGGTGGTGAGGACACTTCAGGGCAGACTGGGAACCCTACCCATCCATCCATCCACCATCCATTATCCATCCATCCATTATCCATCCATCTATCCATCCATCCATCATCCATCATCTATCCCATTTAATCATCCATCCATCATCCATCCATCCATCCATCCATGCATTATCCATCCATCTACCCATCCATCCATCCATCATCCATCATCTATCCCATTTAAACATCCATCCATTATCCATCCATCCATCCACCTATCCATCATCCATTCCATTTAACCATCCATTATCCATCCATTCATCCATCTATTATCCATCCATCTATCCATCCATCCATCCATGCATCCATCCACCATCCATTCCATTTAACCATCCATCTATCCATCCATCCATCCATCCATTCATTAGTCATCCATTCATCCATCATCTATCCCATCTAACCATTCATCCATCCACCCATCCATCATCCATCTCATTTAACCATCCATCCATCCATCCATCCATCATCCATCCATCCATCATCCATCCAGCCAGCCAGTCAGCCATCATCCATTCCATTTAACCATCCATCCACCCACCCATCCACCTATCCATCCATCCATCCATCCATCCATCCATTCATTCATCATCCATTCATCCATCCATCCATCATCCATCCCATTTAACCATTCATCCATCCACCCGTCCATCATCCATCTCATTTAACCATTCATCCATCCACCCATCCATCCATCCACCATCCATTCATCATCCATTCCATTTAACCATCCATCCACCCATCCATCCATCCATGCATCCATGCATCATCCATTCCATTTAACCATCCATCCATCCATCCATTCATTAGTCATCCATTCATCCATCATCTATCCCATCTAACCATTCATCCATCCACCCATCCATCATCCATCTCATTTAACCATTCATCCATCCATCCATCCATCCATCCATCATCCATCCATCATCCATCCAGCCAGCCAGTCAGCCATTCCATTCCATTTAACCATCCATCCACCCATCCATCCACCTATCCATCCATCCATCCATCCATCCATTCATCATCCATTCATCCATCCATCCATCCATCATCCATCCCATTTAACCATTCATCCATCCACCCGTCCATCATCCATCTCATTTAACCATTCATCCATCCATCCATCCATCCACCATCCATTCATCATCCATTCCATTTAACCATTCATCCACCCATCCATCCATCCATCCATCCATCCATCCGTCATCCATCCCATTTAACAATTCCATCTATCCATCCATCATCCATCATCTATCCCATTTAAGAATCCATTCATCCATTATCCATTCACCCAACCATCCATCATCCATCCATCATTCATCATCTACCCCATTTAACCATCCATCCATCCATCCATCCATCCATCCATCCTCCATCCATCATCCACCCATGTGTCTGCAAACAGCTCTGTGATGATTTCAGTCAGCCTGAAGGGGAACAGGTGATGGTCCAGGGTGACAGGTGCGGCGGGAGGGGGTGAGCAGCAGCGGCACAGCAGGAGCCAGAGGAGGAGGAGTCTGGGCGGTCACCTGCTCAGGCTGCTCAGGTCAGTGGAGGCGCCGGGGCAGGAAGCGCGGGCCGGGTTTACAGTCCCAGGCTCCTCCTCTTCCTCCGAGGGGCTCGGGGCTCAGGTGAGAGCGGGACTCTCGGGCAGCGGTCACTGGGCAGGTGTCCCGGCAGCGGAGGGCGGGAGGAGGGCTCTGAGGGCCGGGTGACCACGACCTCGCTAAGATGGGCGTCTCTGACGAGCCCTTCCGCTGTCCACGTGGAGAGTTGGGGGGCTGGGGTCCCGTGTGCGGGCGCCCCCACACAGGAACACGGAGCGCCTGCCCTCGAGGGGTTAACTACGTTATGCTTGTTGGCGTGAAGGGGATGGGAGCCTTGCTGCCAGCTTCCCTCCGAGGACACCTTGGTGCTGGGGTGTCTGAGGGCCGGGGTGCCTGAGGGGCGGGGGGCACTCATCAGTGGGGACAAGGGACGCAGGAAAAGCCGGGGACAGCGTGAGGTGGAGGAGGACGGCGCAGGCAGCTGCTGGAGCTCCGGGGGGACCCCACCCCCATAGATCCTGCGACACCGGGTGGGCGAGGCCATGGGCAGGACCCTCGTGGGCAGGTTCTGGCCTCTCTGCCGCATCCCGGCGCTGACCACGCTCCGCGCTCCCCACCCTCTCTGCCAGCTTCCACCAGGCCTGGCACCCCGAGCCCACCCAGCAGGGACCCTAACACAGACACCTGATCCGCACGGAGCAGCACGATGCAGCCGTGAAAAGGGACGGGGCACTGACACGCTACTGACACGCTCCGTCCACGCTGTGGAGCCGGGAAACTTCTGCTGAGCGGGCAGCAGGCACTATGGCCGCACGGCGAGGGCGTCCACCCCAGGAACCGCCGGGACCCCAAACCCACAGGGCCTGGGACTCAGGGGAGGGGCGGGCGGGGTGACGCTCCTGTGTTCGGGGGATGGAAATGCTTTGGAGCTGGACAGAGGGGTGCTTGACAGCCTGTGAACGTCCTGAGAACCATCGGCCCGGCCAGCGGGGCTCAGTGGCTGAGCGTCGACCTAGGAACTAGGAGGTCAGGGTTTGATTCCCAGTCACGGGCACAGGCCCAGGGTGCGGGCTCCCTCCCCAGGGTGGGGTGAGCAGGCGGCAGCCGATCCATGGTTCCCTCTCCTCATGGATGTTTCTCTCCCTCTCCCTCTCCCTCTCTTTCTGACATCAATACAAATATGTTTAAAAAGCTCCGATTGTTTGCGCTAAAATGGTGCATTTCGTGCCGTGAGAATGTCACCTTGATCGCTAAAGGGACGTAGGTGGAAGCAGATACCGTAGGTTCTCAGCACGCAAGGCAGGTCCCCGGCGGCACTAGCCCCCCGAAAGCGGCCCGCCGCACAGCCCTCGGCGGTTTTACCGATGCCAGGGTTTTCCGATGCCGTCCCGCGTCCTGCACAGCCAGGAGGGGCACCTGACCAAGTCCCAGGAATCACCAGCGGAAGGAATCAGGGATCTTCGCGCTCAGAGACAATCCAGCCGGGTGGACTGGGTCCGGGACAGGCACCCGCCTGGTGGCTTGGTGGCACCAGGGACCCGGGGACCCGGGAGAGCGGCTGCACAGGGGCAGGTGGGGAGGGTGGGAGAGACGGAGAAAGGGGAACAGGGACGGCTTTATTTAGCGCCCACAGGTGCACCCCGAAAAGGGAAGTGCAGCGAAGCGAGTCACAGCGAAGGCGGGGCAGACGCCGGCGGGAGGGAGAGGGCGGCCGCCAGGGGGCTGCGCCTCTGGGCCTCGCTGCCCGCCGTCCCCTCGCCTCCTGGCCGCTCCGGGCGCCCGGCCGCCTGCCCACCCAGGAACTGGCGGGCACGGTCCCTGCCGGCGGCTCCGAGGGCGTAACTACAGGGGCCTCACCTTCCCACGCCCGGGGAGAGACTGTAGACACCTCTGAACACACCGTCCCCTCAAGGGGAGCCGGACCCGGTCTCTCCCGCCCACCTGCCCGAGGGCCGTCTGTGGGAAAGGGCCCAGCTCCCCGTGGGGAACGGGTGTGTCCGAGGTGTCTGGGCTGGGACCCGACTGGGGTGACATTTCTTTCTCGAGGGGTGTTACCCGCTGGCGACTCCCAGACGCCAGCATGCAGCACCTGCTTCTCCTCTTGGAGGACAGCTCGGCACCTGAGTCACCTCCTCACACCTGTGACCTCAGGGTGACCCCGAGAAGAAGACTCCCGCCCAGGGCCGGTGCAGAGTGTGGGCCGCCCACCGGGCCTGGGACCTGCCGGTGTCTCACCGGAGGCCAGGCCGGCTCAGCGCCTCCACAGAGCTGCCCGGTGCAGGGAGGGGAGTCTTGGCCCCGCTGCCCCGGGGGTGACCCCTGACCCCCCACACGGGCTGTTTCTCGGGGTCGTGGGCCTGGGCCACCTCAGGGCTGGGCCCCCAGCACCCCTTCTCACCCCACTCTGCCGGTGGGCAGGCTGGCCTCGCCCGATGCCGGACGGACATCCACTGCCGATCCCTTGGCCTCTGGATCTCCTGGGTCCCCGTGGAGCTGACAGAAAGGCACCTGGAAGGGCAGGTGCCAGGAGGCGGGTCCC
This sequence comes from Lasiurus borealis, assembly GCA_004026805.1. Taxonomy (NCBI): domain Eukaryota; kingdom Metazoa; phylum Chordata; class Mammalia; order Chiroptera; family Vespertilionidae; genus Lasiurus; species Lasiurus borealis. The sequence continues at coordinate 7,928 of PVJN01026829.1, read as the reverse complement.
AGGGCGAGGCTATGGGGCATGAGGTTCACATGCGACGGGGGCCTGGCTTCTAGGCACAGATGCCACAGTGCCCACGTCCTCTCCGCCCAGCGGGGCCTGGCACCCCCCCCCCCCCAGGCACACCCTCGGGCCCTCAGCCTGGGCACCGCCCTCAGCAGAAGAAAGTCAGAAAAAACCCTGGCCGACCAGCTGACAGGGCTGCCTGGCTGACTGCTGACCTATGAACCAGGAGGTCACGGTTGGACTCCCGGTCGGGGCCCGGGCCCGGGTTGCGGGCTCCGTCCCCAGCGTGGGGCGCGCAGGAGGCAGCCGGTCCGTGGTTCTCTCATCGTGGGCGCTGCTCCCTCCACCTCCCTCTGACGTCAGTAAATCATACGGGAAGGACAGGAAGGCCGGCAGCGGGACAGGAGGCTCCGGCCGCCCGGAGATCGGGATGGGGTGCTCCGTGCAGGTCCGCGCCCCGAAGATGGGAAAGGGACTCGCACGGCGAGGGCGGCGCCAGGGAAATGGCCGAGCGGTGCACCCCGACCTGCATCAGCCCCTTCCCTCCGAACCCCGGCTCCCTGGCGGGGCGCGCAGGCCTCAGGGGCGGCGGTCCCTCTGGCTCCTCGGGATCCCCGCCCCCTGCCTATTGCCTGCCAGTCCCCCAAAACGCTGATGCTGCAGAGGGCACCCCGAGCCCACACCCCACGCCCCACGCAGGGTGCTGCTATTCTTAGCCGGGGCAGGGTGGGGGCGGCCGCACTTCCCTTTTTACTTCTGCTCTCAGCAGAGTCCGGGGGTGACTTTCCAGGAAGCGGGAGGCTGAGAGGGGAGAAGGGGACCCTGGAACCTGGCGGCTGTCACAGGGGCAGTGGGGAGGCAGCGGGGGCGGGGGGGGGAGTGGGGTCCAGGTAGCAGCAGCGGCATCACCTCACCCAGGTCTGCCTGCCTGACACTGGACCAGGGAGGGGGCCCCGGGGCGGGACTGGGGACCCCGAGTCCCTGCAGGTAACTCCCCCCACAGAGGGTGCGTCTCCATTAATTCTGTTTCTGGGGAGAGTGGAAGGGGACAGCGAGGAACATCGCCGGGGGAGACACAGACACACGGATCTTGACCGGGGCGGGATCCAGCCTGCACCCGAGGCCCAGGCCCTGGAACAGAACCGAACCCGGGCCCTGCCGTTCTCAGGCCGACACCCTACCCACTGAGCCACACAGGCCAGGGCCCTGAAGGAGCCTTTGAAAGCCTCAGGCGGAGGTGCTCAGAGCTGAACACACCGCTGTGAGCTTCTCCTCCTTCGGCCCCGGCCCCGGCCCCGGCCCCGGTCTGCGGCGGGGAGCGGGCACCCTGTGCCCTGGCGCCTGCGGGGCGGGTGCTCCGAGTGGACGGGTGACACAGCCTCAGCGAGAGGGAGGGCGGCGGTGGGCGGAGGGAGCGCCCGCACCCTGGGTGTCAGAGGTCAGTCAGCCCCTCCATCCCCGCCCAGCCCCCTCCCGCTCTGCCTGGGGACCCTGCGAGCCCCAAACCCCCGCCCCAGAGGGACCAGGTCTGTCCCGCCGGCGACAACGGCTGCGGCTGGGTCCACCCAGAACTCAGGAGCCCTGAGCCCCGGTCCGCACGCGGCGTGGGCCGTGCCTGCTGACTCAGCGGCCGCAGCCGGGACTCATCAAATCGCTTTCCAAACAGGCCCGGCGATTTTATTTTCTGATCATAAATGTGGCATTTAATTAGCGGCTCGCTGCTAATGAAGTCGCTGTGGACGGCGGCCTGCAGGCGCCGGGGGGAGGGGGGAGGAGGCTGCCCGGGAACTGGACAGCTGCCTGCCGGTCTCCCTCCCGCTCCCGTCCTGCAGAGCCCGGCATGGGGGGGATCGAGGGGAAAGAGGGGGAGGCAGCCGCTGCCTGGATGGACCCCAGGACCTGCCCTCAGGCGGAGGATCGGGGTGGGGGGTCAGGGTGAAGGTGGGGGTGGGGATGGAGGGGTCGGACGGCCCCTCCCTGGGTCTGTGACCCTGGCCGTCCATCAGAGGTCGGCTGTCTTCTCTCGCGGCTGCCACCTCCACACAGAAGTGGGGGGGTGGGGGCGGGAGAACCCCAAGTCTTTGCCGAGAAGGCGAAGGAAAGGTCCCGAGGAAGAGCCAGACGGAGCCGGTGACCTGCCTGCCCGGTGCCGGCGGCCGTGGTGAGCACAGCTGCAGGAGACCCGGGCACGCAGCACCCACACTGCCCGCTCCACGGCCTGGCCTCGGTCTCCCCAGGAAATGATCTGCGAGCCGTCCGACCAGGGCACCAGGCGGGCGGAGTGTCCGTGGGCAGCAAAGGACTCCGTGAAGCCTGCGCCCGGGGTGCAGCGCCCAAGTCCAGGCGTGTGCGGAGGGTGCGAGGGTGCGTCCCTTACACGCGCGAAGGTCACGGCTCTGCATGCCCCCCACGTGTCCCCAGGACCCGGGCCGGGCAAAGGTAAGACTGTGGCAACATGTGTGTCCAAACTGGAGCCACTGATCTTAGAAAAGCAGACGTGGGGAAAAGGCGTGTTGACAGAGGCCAAAAGGAAGATCTCTCTCTATAAAAGCCTCAGCGACCGAATAACCGGTTGACCAGTCGCCATGACATACCCTGACCACCGGGGGACAGACGTTCAACGCACAGGATTGAGCTCCCTCCTGCCTGGATTGGGTGGAAACTGGCTACCCGACATCCCCCGAGGGGTCCCGGGTGGTGAGAGGGTGCAGGCCAGGCTGAGGGACCCACCTGGTGCACTGGACCTCTAGTTTTATTGTAATAATGGAGTCAGCTCAGCAACAAGATACAGTGGTACCTTGAGATACGAGTTTAATTCGTTCCGTAACCTTGAGGCGTGGGAAACTATGAGACCCTCAAGTCGAGGTAAACTGGTGGATCGTGTGCAGCCGGCCGATCTGTGCGATGACTCCTATCTCAACTGTTGCTTATATTTCAAAGCAAAAATCGCTCGCTCGACAGCTCGTATCTCAAAAATCTCGTATGTTAGGGCACTCGTATCTCGAGGTACCACTGTACAATGATCTGAATGAGTCTGAACTTAATTATAGAGTAATGAGGCAAAAAAAACAAAAACACCTCAAACAGATAGATAGAGCTGAAGGGATTAGGCAAGCCCACACTTGTAGTTGTAGATTTATTTTTCATTGCAATTATTTATTATTTATTATTTTTACTTTTTTAAAATATATATTTTATAGATTTTTTACAGAGAGGAAGGGAGAGGGACAGAGAGTTAGAAACATCAGTGAGAGAGAAACAACAATCAGCTGCCTCTTGCACGTTCCCCACTGGGGATGTGCCCGCCACCAAGGTACATGCCCTTGACCGGAATCAAACCTGGGACCTTTCAGTCTGCATGCAGGCTGACGCTCCATCCACTGAGCAAAACTGGTCTTGGCTATTTATTATTATTATTTTTTTTAAAAAAGCAGAGTTTATGGGTTTTCAGAGAGAGAGGAAGGGAGCAGAGAGAAACATCACACCATCCATCAGCTGCCTCCCGCACACCCCTCCCACCCACTAGGGATTGAGCCTGCCACCCGGACATGTGCCCTGACCACGGAACCCCAACGAAATCTCTCGTTGTAGATTTCAGCCCTCAGGAATGTTAGAACCAAGAAATAAAAGTCAAGGAGACGGGAGATTTGGACCACGCCGTCACGGCTTTACCGAGTGAGCATCTGTTTCCAAACACCGCAGCCAGCACCTGCAGACCCCGCGGAACGGAGAGGCATTCCGAACGTCCGTCAAAGCCGTCCGCTGGGCCATAAAACAAGCCTCCACCGCTTTATCAAGATTAAAATTATAAAAAATACGCCCGCTGACACAGGGGAATTAAGTGCGAGGCGGTAATTTACAGGCACCTGGAAACCCCCCAGCTATTGGGAGGCTAACCGGCAGTCCTGAATAAGCCATCGATCAAGCAAGACACCCAGAGGGAAAAAAGGAAAACAGTTTGACTCCAACAGAAATAAACACCCAACACCACAATGGGCGGCGTGCCTTGGAGCCAGTGCTGTGTGTGGGGAGGGGAAGGCACACGTCTCAACGCTTACGTTCGCAAAGAAGGATGATTCAAAACGAGGGCTCCGAGTCTCTTCACGGAGACGCAGGAAAGCCAAAGTCGAGGAATGATGATCAAGAGTGGGAAAGCGAGGAAAAAAAAAAAGGAAACTCAGAGCAATGTGGACAAATCAATGAAATTAAAAGCTGCTGATCTTTGAAAAGATCAACCAGGTTGATACACCTCCAGCGAGAGCGATTAAGAAAATTAAAAAAGTGCCGAAACCGGTTTGGCTCAGTGGATAGAGCATCGGTCTGCGGACTGAAGGGTCCAGGGTTCGATTCCGGTCAAGGGCATGTGCCTTGGTTGTGGGCACATCCCCAGTGAGGGACGTGCAGGAGGCAGCTGATCGATGTCTCTCTCTCTCATCGATGTTTCTAACTCTCTATTCCTCTCTCTTCCTCTCTGTAAAAAAATCAATAAAATATATTAAAAAGAAAGAAAAAAAGAAAAGGGACAGAACGAAGTTACCAGTATCAGGAATGAGGAATGAGCTATAACTACAGACCCTCCGGCCCTGGGACCATAGCATGGAAATACTAGAGGCCCGGTGCATGAAGTTTGTGCCCTGCTAGGGGGGAGGGGAATGGGTGGTCCCTCAGCCCCATTGGCAAGAGGGCACAGGCCAGGCCGAGGGACCCCACCAGTGCACAACTGGGTTCAGGGAGGGATTTGGGAGGTTGACCAGTTGGGGAGGGACCGTGGGTGTGTCTGGCCCATCTTGCTCAGTCCTGATCAGCTGGACCCCAGCAGCAAGCTAACCTACCTGTCAGAGCGCCTGCCCCCTGGTGGTCAGTGCACATCATAGCGAGCGGTTGAGTGGCCTTAGCATGTCATTAGCCTATTACACTGTGATTGGTTGAACAGATGACCAGACCGCCAGACACGTAGCCTAGTAGGTTTTTGTTATACAGGACCCTAGAAAACTTGATGCCCACAGATCCCACAACCTAGATGGTGAGGATACACATGATTTGAAAGACACCCTTTTCCAAAACTGACCTCAGAAGAAACAGACAATCGGAGTTAGCCAGCCCATGACCACAGAACATTTAAAATATATATATATATTTTCTTTTTATTGATTTTAGAGAGGAAAGGAGAGGGAGAGAGATAGAAACATCAATGAGGAGAGAGCATCATGGATTGGCTGCCTCTTGCATGCCAGGCCCAGGTCAGCTCACCTCGCCCACCCACCGCCCCCTCCCAGCACCGGGCGGGGACCGTGCTCCGTCCCTCCCCTGCGAGCCAGGCTGGCCCGCTGGCAGGCACACCCTCAGGGAGCACCCAGCCAGGGGCGCCTCAGGAATCACTGCTCCAGGGAGCAGGATGGAGGTGACTTCCCGCTCCCCCAACCCCCCACCCGCCGTGATTAATCCCTGCATTTCACATGCAAATGCCTCCCGCTCAGAGGCCATGAATAACCGGCTGCAGTGCCTGCTGATCCTCGCCGGGTTTCTCTAACCAGACAGCTCCTCCGAGCGGCCTCCCTCAGAGGACACGCCGGCGGGCGGCGGTGGGGTGGCAGGGGTGGCCGCAGAGGGGGCCGTGGGAAAAGAGGGGGCGCCCCTGGAAACACCGCCAGCTGCACCCAGTAACATGGCGGCCAGCTCGGACCCATGCCACGAGGAGCCTCAGGTGTGGCCGGCGCCACCCGCAAGGCCCTTCCCTCGGATCTCCTCCTGGACGGGAACGTGGAGCCTCCTGTCTCCTCCCTGAACCGGGTGACCCCCAACACCCAGTGTTCCCCGACACCGTTCCCTGAACTTTCTCCACCGGAACCTCCGCAAAAGCCAGCCCCCCAGCCCTCCAGAGCTGGTGGAGGGACCTTTCTTCCTTCTGAAGCAGTCCTCCTTGCTCCCAGGACCCCGCTCTGCCGGTGTCACCCTCCCCGGACACGGCACTCTGCCTGCCCACAGCGGCCTCCGTGGTCACCCAGGCCCCCTGCTGCCGCCTCTGCCCGGGCTCCGGGCTCCGGGGGTTTCCTGCCAGGACCCTCCCCTGGGGGCGGCCTTCTTCCTTCCCTCTTCTTCTTCTAAAACACGTCTTTATGGATTTCAGAGGAGACGGAGAGGGAGGGCGAGGGGAAAAGAGAGGGAGAAAGAGAGGGGGAGGGAGAACCATGGACTGGCAGCCTCCTGCACGCTCCCTACAGGGGATGGAGCCCACACCCGGGCCTGTGACCAGGAGTGGAACCGTGAAGAGGGAGAGAGACAGAAACACCCACGAGGACAGAGAGTCGTGGATCGGCTGCCCCTTGCACTCCCCCCACTGGCATTGAGCTCCCAACCCGGGCCTGTGCCCTGACCGGGAATCGAACTGTGACCTCCCGGTTCATCGGTCGACGCTCAGCCCCTGAGCCGCCCCGGCCGGCCGGGCAGAAAAATAATTTCTAAGCTAAAATCCAATGTTCTGCTAACGCGGCTCCAGGGCAGAAAGGAAAACCAGTTTTCCGCACACACAGGGACTCAGGGGCGCGCCAGCCACAGACCACGATGCCGCTGCCACCGGACCAGGCCGCCTCTTCGGCGGAGCGGGGGGGACCTCCCCCCAGGCAGTGGGGGTTTGGGGGGGAATGGGTGGAAGAGACAATGGTGCCTGCTGGCTGTGGGCGACCCACACAGCACCCTCCAGTGCGTGCCGATGCCCAGGTCCCCGTACCCCCAGACAAGCCTCGAAGAGGCGGCGGTGGTGCTAGGACGAGGGGGGCCCTTGGATCGGGGTGTCCGTGGAGAACAGGGGGGGAGAGAGTCCCTGGAAGAGCCACGAAGGGGAGCCGGGGGAGCCACACGCACACCGGGCCACGGAGGTTTCGAGGAAAGACCGTGTGTGAGCCACAAAGAAGGACGTTGTGAGTCCATCAGAGGGTCGAGCGATGGGTTGGACGGAGCCGTCCCAGACGCCGCTGACCCAGACTCCCCGGGACACGGGACAGACCCCCCACTCCAGCCGAGTGACAAAGCGGGATCCCCCCCAGCGAGGGCCGCGCCTCCAGCAGCCTCTTTCCACGCGACCCCAGAACCGCCGCCGCCGGAAGGTCCACCGGGAGCGGCCAGGCCAGCCGTGACCGGACGAGACGGGGCAGTGGCAGCCTGACCGGGCCCACGGGGGCGGGAGGCCGGGACTCGGTGACAGAGACATGGCAGGCAAGTCCGGAGAACACGCACACGCGTCACACGCTACATACCACGGACGCACGGGAGACGGGGGCTTCGGGGGACACACGGGTCAAGGGGCCACGGGAGCTGGCAGGCGTGGCTCCGGGGTGGAGTGTGGACGTACGGGCCAGGCGGTCAGGTGGGGCTGGGGGCCTGGCTCCAGGCCTCGGTGTTGCTGCCGGCGCTGATCGCTCTGAGCTGAGCCGGGGAGGAGGCTGGGAGGTTCCCTGTCCTGGACACCCAGGGCCCACGGCCACCCACAGCCACGTCCACCCACAGCACAGGGGGCGGGGGGGTGGAGACTCAGGCAGAGGGGCGTTTGGGAGGCCCGGCCCCGCCTGGCTGTGCACGGAGCCTGCAGCCAGGACGTGTGGAGCAGGCGCATCTGAGGTCGGGGACACACAGCACCTTCCCGCTTCCTGTGGGGGGGACCTTACCCCTTCAGGGCCGTGAATGGCGGGGAATGTTTCACCCCCAGGTCAGAGGCTGGAGCGGAGGCAGGTGCCCCGGTCGGCCTAGCCCAGGCCCCGTCTGCAGGCGGCTCCCCGCTGGGTCCCTTGGCCCAGGGTGTGCTGAGCCCTGGGGCCTGGCCCCTCTCCTCTGGGGCCTCCAGCCTCCGCCTGACCCAAGGCCTCGAGGACTGCTCCCTCTGGTTTGCTGGTTTGTGGGGCACCTGGCCCCGGCCCCGGCCCCCGCCGCCC
>PVJN01026828.1:0-28669 GCA_004026805.1 Lasiurus borealis | reverse complement strand
CAATTTAAGCTACTACACATTTATTTAATGTGTATTTTGTGTTAGGCAATGAAGACATAAAAATTAATATAAAGCAATCTCTACTCCAGGTCTTTTCACATTCTGTTCAGAAAGATAAGTAAGGAATGAGAAAACAATGATGTAAAGGAAATTTCTGTTCCCAAAGGAAGAGTATCTGTCTCAATCTGTGTATAAAAGGGTGTGAAGGTAGCTCTGGCTGTTTTGGCTCAGTGGATAGATCATTGGCCTGCAGATGGAAAGGTCACCAGTTCAAATCTGATCAAAGGCACATGCCCAGGTTGCAGGCTCAATCCTCAATGTGGGGCATGTAAGAGGCTGCCAATGAGTGACTCTCTCTCATTGTTGATGTGTCTAACTTTCTCTCTTCCTTCCTGTGGGGGTCATGGTCTCAAGTCCTCTGGCCTAGTGCTGGGATAGGGGTCATGGCTAGAGGTCTCCCAGCCTGATTCTGGGCCGAGGGTGGGGGGGTGGGGAAGGGCAGGGGGCGTGGCCTGAGATCATCTGTCAAGCCCTAGGGGGTAGGGGATGGTGTAGCCTCAGGACCCTGCTGATTGCTCACTAAGGCTCCTTATGAGAACTTGGCTTCAGCTGTGGGTACAGCCATCTTTGTGATGGAGTGATGGTCAATTAGCATATTCCCTCTTTATTAGATAGGATTCCTTGAGTTGCTAAAGGAAGACCAAGACTGAATGAGCGTCTAGGGACAGAGCAGAGCAGTAATGGACTTGAAACCCTAGCCATGCAGTTACCTTCTGGCATACTCATATTCCTCCTTTGCATTTGAACTTGGCTTGGGGGATTTAATAATTATTTTTAAACATATGTATTTGTTAATGTTTATCCTGACTGTTTTCAAAATAGGGTTTAAAAGCAATTAAGTTTGTATGGGACTTAATATATTGACTACCATGTAAAGTGATACTGCCTTTATTTTTATTATCATGTACACTTATTTGAAGCTGATGTTCAACTATCTCCAACTCAGAAGCAAAACAAAATTTTCCCCCTTTTTTGTGTGTATTCATTGCAGAAAAGGTCAATTTTCCTTTACAAGTTTATAACAGTAGAAAAACTGTTGGATTTTATATGTTTTATTCTTAAGTTAGGAAAAAGAGAAATTTTGCCAGAGTTAGGATAATAGTGTTTGCATTTTAAATTTTCTCTTCAGAATATTAATGGAAAGAGACTCATATTTTAAGAATTTCTTCTAAATCAAAGAATCTTCTGGGTAAAACTGCTGGCAATGTAAGCATCATTAACTATCTCTTCAAATCACTTTTTTTTTTCCCTAAATCAGGATGCTAAGGGAATATTAATGATAAATGCTTATACTTTGAAATGGCTGCTGATTTGTGGTTCATTATGCACAGGTTTGAAATTCAATGTGAGATTTAATTCAAATTAGTAAATCTAACATTAATTTTTTTGACAGTGGAGCTTTTGGCCAAAGATTTTAAAGATAATTTTTATAACTTGTTAAAATTGACACAGATATTTAATTATTTATACATGTTGAAAATGTTTTAAAACGTGGCCTAAAATGAAGCTGATGGTAATAAAAGCAAACTGGATTGATGACATTTGTAATGATTTAGGGGAATCGAATTAGAAAGACTGTTAAGAAAGTAAATTTCTACATTTGAAAATAATGGAAGATGATCAAGGCCTTTAACTATTAGTTAAGATAGAAAAGTACAGTTAAATGAGATTTCCAAGTCATTTAGCTTATAGTCTTTGAAAATTTAGGAATAATTTAAACTGATTAAAGTGATCTCATCCATGAGCAGCTAGATTTTGAAATGTGTTGAAGACCATCTGAGTTTTATTTAGTTATACTGAAAGGTCTCTAACACTCTGTAAAATTAAAACAATTTAAAGGTCTCTAATACTCTGCCAAAGGTGATAATTCCTTTCTTTAATAATATAGTGGATTCAAGATTATTGAAAACCACTGGGCTCTTTCTTTGTCGACATGAATAAGTAAAATAATAAAAGCTAAAAAATATATAGGGAACTTATAAAACTTAACACTAAACACACACATAGACACACACACACACACACACACACACACACACACTACCACCACCATCAATATGATTAAAGAATGGGCAGAGAACCTGAACAGACATTTCCAAAGAGGACAAACAGATGGCCAATAAGCATATGCAAAGATGCTCAATGTCACTAATCATTAGGGAACTGCAAATTGAAACCACAATGAGACATCACCTCATCCCTGTCCAAATGGCCACCATCAGTAAATCAACAAACAACAGGTGTTGGAGAGGATCTAGAGAAGGGGTAATCCTTATAAACTGTTAGTGGGAATGCAGATTGGTGCAGCCACTATGGAAAACAGTACGGTGGTTCCCCCAAATAATTAAAAATAGATCTACTGAAACACCCAGCATTTTTACTTTGGGAAATATATCTGGAGAAACACAAGACACTAATTTGAAGATACATATATAGCCATATACTAATTGCAACATCTATACTAATAAAAAGGTAATATGCTAATTAGACCAGGAGACCTTCTGGATGTCCTTCCAGACAAAGCCATGGTGGTGGCGCAAAGGCAGAGGCAGTTAGGGATGATCAGGCTGTCAGGGGAGGGCAGTTAGATGCAAGCAGGCTGGCAGGAGGGGCAGTTGGGGGTAATCATACCAGCAGGGGTGGCAATAGGGGGTAAGCAGGCCATTAGTGGGGGCAGTTGAGAGTGAGCAGGCCAGCAGGCAAGTAATTAAGGGCAATCAGGCAGGCAGTTGAGTGGTTAGGAGCCAGCAGTCTCAGATTGCGAATAGGATATTCCAGAGGCCTGTGGGATCAGGCCTAAATCGGCAGTCAGATATCCCCCAAGGGATCCCAGATTGAAGAGGGTGCAGGCTGGGCTGAGGGACCATCCCCTCCCCATGTACAAATTTTGTGCACCAGACCAGTAGTCCCATATAATAAAAGCCTAATATGCAAATCGACCAAGTAGCAGACCAACCAATGGAAAGACCGGTCGCTATGATGTGCACTAACCACCAGAGGGCAGATGCTTAATGCAAGATCTGTCCCCAACTCATGGGCCCCAGGCCAGCCAAGGCAGGTGCCAGCAGGAACCCCCCAATTGCTCTGCCGGTCGCCCCACTGATCGGCCCTGATAGCTGGGAAGGTCTAGGGATCCTACCCATGCATTGATTTCATGCATCGGGCCTCTAGTTATTTACAATAGCTGTGATCTGGAGGCAATCTGAATGTACATTGATAGACAAAAGCATTAAGCTGGGGTACATGTATACCAGGGAATATTAACCATAGAAATGAATGAAATCTTTCCATTTGCAACAACATGAATGAACCTAGAGAGTATTATGCTAACTGAAATAATTCTGACAGAGAAAGGCAAATACGCATGATTTTGTGATTTTAGAGGTGGAATCTAAAAACAAAATAGGTGAACAAAATACAAAGAAACATATGGATAGCTACAAAGAGCAGACTGATGATCGACAGATAGGAGGAGGTTAAGGTGATATGGCTGAAGAAAATGAAAGAGATTACCAAGTGCAATTTGCCATTATAAAAGCAGCCATGGAGGTGTAAAGTACAGCATAGGGAACATAGCTAATGGTATTGTAATAACTATGCATGGTGTCAGCTGGATCCTAGACTTACCTGGTGGTCACTTCCTAAGGTATATAAATCTCTCATTTCCTGCTGTACATCTGGAACATATAATATTGTAGGTCAACTGAAAATGAAAAATGAATTTAAAATCTGTGGAATTTCTTGCCGTTACGGACAGAATTGTGTCTCCTCAAACGCATTGAAGCCCTAATGTCCAGGAGCTCAGAAGGGGACCCTTTTTGGAAATTGGGTCATGACAGAGGTAATCAAGTAAAAATGAGATCCATCAGCATGAGGCCTAGTCCAGTGTGATTGAGAGCCTCTAAAATGGATGATGTGGACACAGAGACAGACCTGCATAGAAAGAATGTGATGGGAAAAAAACAGAATGTCAGCTGGAATCTAAAAATTCTCACAGCTAATGGGACCTAGGAGAGGGGCCCAGGACGCATTCTCTTTCGTGTCATCAGTAGGAACCAGTCTGCCAACACCTTGGTTTTGAACTTGTAGCATCTAGAACCGTGAGAGCATGCACTTCAGTTGTTCTGAGCCACCTCGTTGTGGCTGCGACAGCCCCCGGAGACCAATAAACTGGCCCCTGTTCATTGTGAAGTGTAGCCAATGGGAGGCACTGAAAGGTCGCAGGAGAGAATGAGTAGGCAGCCTCAGGGCACGTGATCTCTTAGCAAAGATCTTGGGGTTGGCTGCACTCTTCTTTTCTAAAATATATATTTTTATTGATTTTTGTACAGAGAGGAAGGAAGAGGAATAGAGAGTTAGAAACATGGATGAGAGAGAAACATTGATCAGCTGCCTCCTGCACGCCCCCTACTGGGGATGTGCCCACAACCAAGGTACATGCCCTTGACCGGAATCAAACATGGGACCTTTCTGCAAGCCAACGCTCTATCCACTGAGCCAAACCGGTTTCGGCTGCACTCTCTACCTAGGGTCCCCTCTGGATTCTAGGAGCCACGCTCCTTGAGTCTTCAAGCCATGTTCACTGGGAGCAGGGGCATGCTTTGGCTCTGCCTGGTCATCTAAAGCAGCGATTCCCAACCTGTGGGTCGCGACCCCCTTTGGCAATCCAAAGACCCTTTCACAGGGGTCGCCTAAGACTATTGGAAAACACCTATTTCCCATGGTCTTAGGAGCCAACACACCGCTCCTCGGTGTAGCAAAGTGTAGCAATGTAGTTTACTGTTTTCATATGAAGACTGTTACCTATGCTACACCATGATTTAAGACAAAATTCTATTTATTTGTAATTAGAAATTATATAATTACATATTATTTTGTGATTAATCACTATTCTTTAATTATGTTCAGTTTGTAACAACGAAAATACATCCTGCATATCAGATATTTACATTACAGTTCATAACAGTAGCAAAATTACAGCTCTGAAGTAGCAATGAAAATAATTTTATGGTTGGGGTCACCACCACATGAGGAGCTGTCTTAAAGGGTCGCGGCCTTAGGAAGGTTGAGAACCACTGATCTAAACCTTTTGCACACCATTAAAATGAGTCCTTTATGTCCTTTGATGAAAGGATCTGCCGTGTGTGGCACCTCTTTCTTGGCAGGACCTTGACTGGCGTAGCTCCTCTCCTTCCAAACAGAACTGATGGCTGTCTGCTCTCTCTGCTACTGGACAGTGTGCAGACGCCAGCACTGATTGCATGGTAGTGTGAGGTTCTCGTGAGTCTTTGCATCTCTAAGAGAAGTTCCCTACGCCTCCTCATTCTCTATTGTAAAGACAGCACCTCACACACATGTTGATATAACGGAAGGCCTCCAACTGTACATATTGAATGGCTGCATGAGGAATATTTACTTTTAAAATCTTTGCATATCCTGTCTTGTCCACAGAGAAAGAAGCTTCAGGTAGCTAACAAAAGAAGTTTCATTTCTATTTTGTTCACCTATTTAGTTTTTTATTTTTTATTTTTTTTAAACATCTCAAGTTTAAAAATAATAGTTGAAGAAATTAAAACTAAGAGATAATGAGTTTGGGGGACATGAATGCAGGAGTAAGAAAAGTACATAAAAACCCACACTATGTATTTGTAAGTGATGGATCACAAGTACGGTTACATGCTTTCTTACAGGCAACGTAATGCTGAAAGAAGGTCATTTACGTGAATTGCAGTGTCCGGAAGTTAAATACACGCTGTTTACTTAGGTGGAGCACATTTATCTCAGAAATGCAGACCAGACCCCAATATTAGTCTCCAGTGAGTCCCCCCAAACAGCACGCATGTCCGACAGTGAACCGTGGCTATAATGTTTCCACAGATAATTAAACAGCGAGCTCCATGAGGATGTTCCGCACTGCATTCTCCTGTGGCCAGTGGCATTCTTCCCAAATAACCTTCCTTAAAGGCTGTTCCAGAGAAGCAGGCTAGGCAAATAGCACTCAGAACTGACGACCGTGAGGCTTTGCATCTTTAAGAGAAGAGTTGAGTTAATTAGGCATCTGCCAAAATGAGTTCATCAAGGCATCCACTCACAGCGCCTAGAACAGCGGTTCTCAACCTGTGGGTCGCGAACCTTTGGGGGTCGAACGACCCTTTCACAGGGGTCACCTAAGACCATCAGAAAACACACCTATTTCCCAGGGTCTTAGGAACCAGCACACCGCTCCTCGGGGTAGCAAAGTGTAGCAATGTAGTTTACTGTAGTTATATGAAGACTGTTACCTATGCTAATGCTACACCACGATTCAAGACAAAATTTCATTTATTTGTAATTAGAAATAAATATTTCACAATATATAATTACATATTGTTTTTGTGATGAATCCCTATGCTTTAATTATGTCCAATTTGTAACAAGGAAAATACATCCTGCCTATCAGATATTTACATTACAGTTCATAATAGTAGCAAGATTACAGTTATGAAGTAGCAACGGAAATAATTTGATGGTTGGGGGTCACCACAAAATGAGGAATTCTATTAAAGGGTCGTGGCAGTAGGAAGGTTGAGAACCAGTGACCTAGAATATATGCATTGGCTTTGGTAAGGTTCTGATTTATGCCCATAATGACTGAATCATCAATATTACAGGCCGTGATTCTCAGTCGGACACGTACTGGGAATGCTGATAACATGGCTAACTGTAAGGTGAGCGTGTTCTTTTACAGAAAGTCAGGCTCTGAGATAGAAACTGCTTAAAAGTACAGGGTGGGGCCAAAGCGGGTCTATAGTTGTGATTACGCGAAACAGTTTATTTTTATATTAATTATTAGTTATTGTGTTACTTTCCACATGAGCAATGATAAACCTATCCTGTCTAAATGGAAGGTCCCCACCTTTCGATGGTTCAACTTATGATTTTTTAACTTCGTGATGTTGGAGAAATGATGCACATTCAGTAGAAAGTACACTTCCGATTTAAATCCCTTCCCAGCGATAAATACCCCGCACAGTCCTCTCTCGTGATGCTGGGCGGTGGTCATGAGCTGCAGCTCCAAGGCAGCCTGAAAGTGAATAGTAATGGGCACTGCATGTACTCATTGTCCGTGGTTCTGCCCACCCGGAGGCTAAGGTGAGTGTCCTGAGCACGTTCCAGGTGGGCCCGGCTATGGTGTTTGGTAGGTTTGGTGCATTAAATGCATATTGGATACACTGTAAATACAACACACACACCCACATACACACGACTTCCTCACTAGAACCATACTAATTTGTTAGATAGGTTCAAAAAGTGAGCCATGATAATTCTGGTTTTATATACAGTGGTACCTCGAGATACGAGTTTAATTCGTTCTGTAACCTTGAGGCGTGGGAAACTGGTGGGTCGTGTGCAGCCGGCCAATCCATGCGATGACTCCTATCTCAAATGTTGCTTGTATTTCAAAGCAAAAATTGCTCGCTCAATGGCTCGTATCTCAAAAATCTCATATGTAAGCTTTACCTAAGTAAATAGCATGTATCTCGAGGTACCACTGTACAGAGATTTGTAAGAATGGGGTTTGTAATCTTTGTGGAACAGCAAAAGGACCTGTATGGAATGTAAGATTTTTTTCACATAGTGTTGTGTGTGTGTGTGTGTGCGCGCGCGCGCGCGCATAACTGGTTTTGATGGATTTCTTTTTGTATTACCTCTCAGGCACCAGGATGGTTTTAGCACCCTGTGGGGAAATTATATTTATATAAATGAGACATTATATCTAAAAGCTTTTTGTGTCCACTCTGGGCCCCTAAGAATCTTGTATGAAACCACTTGCTCTGTTTTTCTTATCTCAGGAAACTCCATCGTGTCTGGAACCTTAGAGAGTTCTCTTCTTTTTGCTCTATGCTAAGTGAAATAAGCCAGTCAGTGAAGGAGAAACACCACATGATCTCACTCATGTGTGGATAATAAAGAACATTATAAACTGATGAACCAAAGGATAGATACAGTGGCAGTAAAGCATCAAGCAGACTGTCAAATTACAGCGGGAAGGTTAAGGAGAGGTGGGGTAGATAAGAGATCAACCAAAGGACTTGTATGCATGCATATGAGCACAACCAATGGACGCAAGACACTGGAGAGTTGGAGTATGCCTAGGAGGGTGGGGACCAATGGGAAGATATGTATACATGTAACACATTAATAAAAAATAAAAAAATAAAAGATTCCCTTCCTCTTCTTCAAAGCTTCTTGGCTCAAAGGACATTGTGGTATAGTTTTGTTGCCTTTGCTGAGTCATGACACCCAGGAACTGCACATGTGCAGTTTTGTTTTCGTCTCCTGAAGGAAATGTCTACCAGGATTATCCCTTCCTACCCCTTCCTCACGCAGCTGGCCCCTGTCAATCTGTGTGGATGGAGGGGTTCTTTGCTCTTACCAGAACCTTCTCCATGTCCTTGCTCAGAAGCCTGGTCATCCTGTGATGCCGGAATCTTTGCCTGGTGCCCAGAGGGAAGCCACAGTTCTGTGACCGAGCTGCCACACCGCATGCCTCTGCCCAGGGCTGACGTGTGGAGCAATGCGAAGTGACTGAACATGAACTTGAAGGAAAAGCTCTTCAACTGCTCTGTTGATGTGGATAAATGTGACGCCTCCAAACGGAACTGAGAGTTTGCCCATAGCCATTTAAGATCCGCTTTAATGCCAACAGAAATAAATAATTGTCTACATTATAGATTACATTCTCCATAATATGAGCCTGAAAAAAATTAAAGAATTATTGCCAGATGCACTCGTTATCCAAAGGAAATGTTAATAAATTACCACAGAGAGCCTCTAATTTAAAGAGAAATACTTTCTGGGTAAATTCTTTAAGGAAAACTTGTCTCAGACTCACTCTGGGCAACTGAATAAATTAACTTGCAGTATGAACCTTTTAACCATGAACCAATTAAATCAAGGGTCATCAATCCAAACTGATTTCTTGGGTTTAAGAGAAATGTGTCTGAAGTTCTTATTACTGGCAGCACTTAGGAGGGTGTATCAATAAGGATTGCATTAGACTACATAGAGCAAATAGTGTAGATTACAATAGCTGAAGATTGATTTTTTTGCTGTTGTTGTTTTTCCACATTGAAAGAGGTCCAAAGATATGCAGTAAAAGCTGGTAAGAAGAAAACAGTATTTCATCACGATGCAATAATCTCCCCAATCATGATGCAGTAAGCTTTCTGAGCCACCTTCTCAGGGTATGGATTTTGTCCACCTGCCTACAGGATAGTTGCTGAATTCAAACCATTATGTACCCCTCTGTTGGTTTTTGTTTTGTTTTGTTTTTTAGAAAAAGAAGGATGAAAGATAAAAAACAACAACAACAACAAAAACAGCCAAAACCTATTTGGCTCAATGGATAGAGCGTCAGCCTGCGGACTGAAAAGTCCCAGGTTCAATTCCAGTCAAGGGCATGTATCTTGGTTGTGGGCACATCCCCAGTAGGGTGCATGCAGGAGGCAGTTGATCGGTTTCTAACTCTCTATCCTTCTCCCTTCATCTCTGTAGAAAAGTCAATAAAATATATTAAAAAAAAAAACAACACAAAATGAGAACTTCAGTAGAAGTTAAAAAAAGAAAAAAGATAAAAAGCCAGAGGTAACAGGATGCAGACCATGTGAGTCAGTCTTTCTTGATTCAAGAGAGAAGATGTAAACTGAGCCTAAAATAATGAGTCAGATTTAGAAAAGTCAACCTTAGTGACAGCACATTGGACAGAATGGCAGACAGTGGGATGATCTGTGAGTTTGTTTCCCGATAAAGTAGACAACAATCTTATTGGATGAGGTATATGTGATGGATATTCATATGAAATAAGAAAGTAGATAGGGTACTAAAAAAATCACTGCTCTTTTCCTGCATATTAAAAAGTTGATTGGCATTTATATATCATAGAGAGTCACTTTTTGAATTCAGAGATAATGTTTCTGCATTTTTTTAAAGAACTTAAAAACAATCTTTGGCGATAAACTTAGGTATTTTGAGGGGTATATATTTTATCCTGTGAAATACATTTCAGCTTTACTATTATAAGTTACATTCCAAAGTTCATAATGTTTAATATTTGAAATCAGTGGCAGGCGCTCTCAGAGTTTGAAAGGATAGGATATTCCATACTCTGGTTATGGTTTGACAATAGAGAAGTGGACTCTTTCTCTGTATCCACTTTATGTGGGACTGCAGTAGAACTGTGGTCTCACTCATGATGGTACCGTTGAATGAATACTGCATCTATTTATATATTATGCTATTCCAGTTGTTATAATAGCATGTCCTTGGCATTCCTAGCATGTGATAATAGCCATGAAGGCAAGGGTGATATCCTATATAATAAAAACATAATATGCAAATTGACCAAGTGATGGAACAACTAGTCAGTGGGGGGGGTGGGGCTGACGAGCAGGCAGTACCAGGCCAGCCAAGGCACATGCCAGTGGGCAGAGGGAGGGGATAGCAATGGGGGGCAGTAGCAACCAGCGGTAGTGGAGGGGTGATTAGGGGGTGGGGCCAATCAGTGCCATCCCCTGATCAGCCTGCCTGGTCCCTTCCTGCATTCCCTAAGGTAGCAGTTCTCAACCTGTGGATCACGACCCTTTTGGGGGTCGAACGACCCTTTCACAGGGGTCGCCAAAGACCATCAGAAAATGCAGATATTTACATCACGATGCATAACAGTAGCAAAATTATATGGTTGGGGGTCACCACCACATGAGGAACTGTATGCAAGGGTCCTGGCCTTAGGAAGGTTGTGAACCACTGCCCTAAGGGTTCTTGGACTGCTAGAGGGCACAGGCTGGGTTGAAGGCCCCCACTGAATGCACAACTTTTCATGCACTGGGCTCCTCATCTTTTTAATAAAGGCAGTGATTGGTATCGAATAGAATTGCAATACATTTTTCTTGAGTTGACTTGAATCCTACTTTTTGATCTATGATTTTGTTCATGTTTCTCTAAGTCAGTGGCTCTCAACCTTTCTCATGCCATGACTCTTTAATATTTTTAATATTAATGTAAATATCTGTGTTTTCTGATGGTCTTAGGCAACCCTGCTAGCAGTTCTCAAACTCTAGGTCACAACCAACAGTTTGAGAACCGCTGCTTAAAGCTCAAGACCATGGGAAAACACAGATATTTACAGTATGATCCATTAACAGTATTGAAATTACAGTTATTAAATAGAAACAAAAATCATTTTATGGTTGGGGGTCACCACCACATAAGGAACTGTATATTAAAGGGTTGCGGCATTAGGAAGGTGGAGAACCGCTGCTCTAAGACATCCATAGATATTCAGAAACACATGGCTGTCAGTTTCAACAGTGACTCTGCTGCTGATGGGTTTGAGCAGCTATGCTGATTCTTGATGTGCCGTAGTTTGATACCATACAACAAAGAGGCCCCATTGCTGACAATTAGAATGTCTTGGGCAAGTAACTGGGTTCTCTGTCAGACAAAGACCCATCAGCACGATGGCCTCCCAGAATGTGGAGTAGCAGCAGCTGCTGTGAGTTTTGACGTCAGCTGTGATTTTCCTTCTGTCCTCCATATGTTAAAATGAAAACTGTGCACATATGGTTTGTATACCATAATGAGGTTTTGTGGGGATACCAGTCGTCTTTATTTCCTGTATCTTTCTCTCTTCCCAAGCCTATAAGCATGGCTAGTTGAATTTTTAAGTTTAATGCACATGCAGGATACTCTAATATACAACACTTAAAAAAGAGAGGCATACAAAAAAAGTTTTTATCTTTACACAATTATTGGGTAAACAGAAAATGAATAAGGAACCTTATTACCAATGAAATTTACCACAAAAAAACACACAACATTTAAAACACTCCAATATCAGCAGAATTTTCAGGGCAAACAGATGAAAGCTTCAAGAAGAATGTTTATAATGAATTGCCTCAAGAAACAATGAATTCTTAGCCAGGAATTATTTTTAAGTTATTCAGGAAAACGCCATGTTTTGAAGGGTTTTTTTTACATGAATATGGAAAATACGTTTCAAATCAATTCTGTAAATATTCATCAAAAGTGGATTATATCCAAAAGTTTATTAAAAATACTTTCACTCCGGTTGAAAAGATGGGTAGAATTTCAGCAGCTGGGATGATGAGCGAAAATTATTTCAAGTGAACAGATTAACAAGAAGGAAATAATGTTGGGAAGGGTAGTTTCCTGATTAAAAATGATTAAATAATGGGAGAGAAATAATCCTTGAAAAACAGATTTGGAGCAGGTCTTCAAGTCAACGTGAAATTTGGCCTGAATTCTTATTTGAAGAAGAGTCCTTGTAGGTTTTGAATTACATGATCAAGTTCGTGTTTATGGAGATGATTCTGACCACAGCCATCGTTTTGTAGCAAAAATACTGTAAGTGAAGAGAATGGTAAAGAGGCCATTTTTAAAATTCAAATAGGAATAATAAGGAGGCAGGAAGAAAACAGAAGGAAAGACACGTCTTTAAAAAAGACAGCGTGGAGCTTTTGAGGGAGACTTTTACAACACAGGCTACTGGTTCGAAAGGATGTTAAAGAACAGCTTAAGATTTTTAAGCAGCAGTAAGGGGAATTAGGAATATATAAAGAATCATAGTTTATTTGTTTTTAATTCTGAAGTGGAGGAGGAGAAATGTTAAGATGTTTTCAGCCTGTTGAGCTTAATCTATTCCCTAGTTCAGGGAACCATGAACACGAAAGAGCTTCTTAGCCAGAAAATAAAGAAACAGGGCAGCTAATCAAAAGGCTACAGATTTTATCCTTTAGCTTCAGATAATTTGTGTCTTTGAGAGAAATATTTATGTTATAAGAAACTTGCAAGTGTCCGGTTTTTACTACCCTGCCTTAATGTGGGAGCTACTTTATGAAGGTCTATAACATGAGTCTACAGATCTGCTTATACTAACCTGGGCAATTTCATACATGTAAAGATCCTTACCTGCTTTGGGCAGGTAAGGATTACAGTGGTACCTTGAGATACAAGTGCCCTAACATACGAGATTTTTGAGATATGAGCCGTCGAGCAAGCGATTTTTGCTTTGAAATACGAGCAACATTTGAGATACGAGTAATCACGCCGATAGGCCGGCTGCACACGACCCACCAGTTTACCTCAACTTGATCATCTCATAGTTTCCCACGCCTCAAGGTTACGGAACGAATTAAACTCGTATCTCGAGGTACCACTGTATTTTGATTTAGGTATTTAATCATGTAGGTGATGTGGTTTGGGCATATCTTTTTACCTTCCCACTCTCCTTCTTCCTTCCTTTGTACAATCTGATATGCTCTCCCATAAACTTTCGTTCCAAAGCTTCTCCTGAATTGTTCATGTTATCATTTTACTCTCTATTGTATCTTAAAGAGTAGCTATTTCCAAAGCAGAAGCAGGTGACTTATTTGGTCTCGATATGTTTTCAAGATGTAATCTCCTGTCGCTATTGGGATGCGTTCAGGTTTACTGGTAATGCCACGATCTATGGTATTTGTTTTTTGTTTTTGTTTTTTAATATATATTTTTTATTGATTTTTCACAGAGAGGAAGGGAGAGGGATAGAAAGTCAGAAATATCGATGAAAGAGAGACATCGATCAGCTGCCTCCTGCACGCCCCCTACTGGGGATGTGGCCGCAACCAAGGTACATGCCCTTGACCGGAACCGAACCCTGGACCTTTCAGTCCACAGGCCAATGCTCTATCCACTGAGCCAAACCGGTCTCGGCTATGGTATTTGTTTTAAATAGTGCCTCTGCCTTATGTTTTCTTACTGCTCTGTGCACATTCCTCAGAAGTAATGCACATGATATTATATTGTAAAGTGTGTTTCTTATTAATCAGGACAGTGAATTTTTTGACAGATGAGACTATACTTTATTCACCTTTTAAGTCATTGTGTGGTATGAGTTGTAACTTAGTAAATCACTCTTAATAAATGAGGAAATGTTTTGCTTCTATTAAATATTCTTTCACTCTTCGCAAAAGCTCACGCTCACCTTTCATTGCAAGCTCGCTTGTCTGTATTTTGCTAAATCCATTTTATTTTACTGCAACTTGGTACAATTAGCAGTTCTTCCGATCTTTTTTTCTAGTTCATTTAAGATTCGGAGTGCTTAAATGATATGTCCATAGAATCGTTTTTATCAATGTGACAATGGCCACTGTGAATTCCGTACGAGCATTTGTCCCCTGAACAATATTTTTAAAGGAAAGCCAACTCAATGAGGAATAAAAATGTGTGGGACATGAGTTGTTGTTTTTTTAAAGTGTGTCTTACAGAAAAAAATTAGATTGCGCAGCTCTGCAATTTACCTAAGGTATTGACTCGATACGTATCAATAAAATGATCTAATTGTCTGTCTTATACTAACATGTTAACAGCTCCATGGGCCCGCAGCTAGCTTTCTACTATGGCAGTCTGAAGAAAAAGGGGGAAGTTAAAATAAGCTTTTGTGCATAGAGAGAGAGAAGAGATGGGGAATGCATCTAAGAAAGGTGTGAGGACCTTATGGGAGTGAGGGTGAAGGTCTTCTCCTTAACATTCCAGGCCAGGAATTAAATACAGCTTCTGCTCAGCCTGTGTGGCTCAATGGTTGAGCATCGACCTATGAATCAGGAGGTCATGGTTTCTTTCCTGATTCCCAATCAGGGCACATGCCAGGGTTGCAGGCTTGATCCCCAGTGTATAGCATGCAGGAGGCAGCCAATCAATCATTCTCTCTCATCGTTGATGTTTTTCTCTCTCTGCCTCTCTGAAGTCAATAAAAATATTTTTTTAAAAAAAATTCAGATTCTTTTTACATAACCAAAACTAAGCACTGTAACTTTTGAAACAAAATTCACTTGATGATGGTTTAATATTTACAAAAATGTTGCAAAGATAGTACAGAGGGTTTTCATATATCCCACACAGTCTTCCTACTTAACATCTTACATAATGAGCCGATGCGGATACATCATCATTAACTGAGGTCCATCCTTTGATTCAGATCTGCTTAATTTATTTTACTCCATCTTTTTTTTTTTCTGTTCCAGGATCCTGTCCAACATTTGCATTACCTTAAGTCCTTTGTCTGCAGAGGCTTCTCTGGACTGGAACATTTTTCTTAGACATTCCTCATTTTCAATGGCAGTGATGACAGTTTTGAGGAAAATCTATATATATATATATAGAAAAGTCTACGCAGTCGAATGACCGAACAACTGGTCAACCGATTGCTATGACATGCGCTGACCACCAGTGGGCAGAGATTTGATGCAGGAGCTGCCCCTTGATGGTCAGTGAGCTCCCACAGCCAACCTCCTATGGCCAACCACCCCCCCCTTTTGACCCAGATCAGGGGGGCCAGCTGGCCAACCTCCTGCAACCCCTCCCTCCAGGCCTGCCAACCTCCCACAGTTCCTCCCCCTGGCTGGCCAACCTCTTACAGCCCCTTTTCCCCACAGGTTGCCCCCCCATATCAGCCCCAATTATGGGCCAAGCTGAAGGACCCCACTCATGCACAAATTCGTGCACCAGGCCTCCAATATTATGTAAAGTGTCTTTCAATTAGGGTTGGTTTGACATTTTTATTATGGTTAGACAAGAGTTGTGAGATTTGGGGAGGATGACCTTAGAGGTAAGACACCACCCATTCTCTGATGGTTCTCTCCTATCAAGGGTATATGCTGTGACTAGGACATCTCTGATGATGTTGACCTTGATCACCAAGTCGAAGTGGTGTCTTCAAGATTTTTTCATGTTAAAGTTTATTTTTTCTCCCTTTCCAAGCGGTCTTCTGTGGGAAGACACTGCTATGTGCAGCAGACACAGGTGGAAAATCCTGTTCTGTCTTTTTGGGGGAGAATTATTTGGAATTCTACTGCAAAGGAGATTTCACTCGTCTCTGGCATTTAATGGTGTGTTTTTTTTTAAATATATTTTATTGATTTTTTTACAGAGAGGAAGGGAGAAGGATAGAGAGTTAGAAACATCGATGAGAGACATCAATCAGCTGCCTCCTGCACGCCCCTACTGAGGATGTGCCCACAACCAAGATACATGCCCTTGACCAGAATGGAACCTGGGACAACTGGTCGACCACAGGCTGACGCTCTATCCACTGAGCCAAACCGGTTTCCGCAATGGCATTTACTGTTTGACCCAATCATGTATTTACATTATTTATTTTCTACTTTGGAGTATGATCCACTGCTGTGTTACTGATTTTATTGCTTAAATTCTTCCAGTTTTGGGTCATTGGGAGATCATGGAAAATCACATGAAAAAAACAAAATCTAGGCACCGGGTGTGCTCATTGCTTCTGGGGGTGCATTATCACGACTTTTATAAAGTTACCTCAAAAAGTTTCATCAAACAAAGTGAGTTCTTAGAACACATTCCCCATAGGATCAAGTCCAAACTTCATGAAACTGGGTATGCGAGAATGTGAATTGTTCCCAGTATTTTTCCTTAATAGGACCCCTAGATATAAACTGTATCTGTATGTCAAGAGCAAGTCCTACATTGCTAAGCCCCCTTGCATGTAGGTGTAGATGCTCATATATGACAGTTACTGAAGATGGATGAAGTTGATGTCTTTAAGTATAGCTCTCTGGTCCTTAAATGGAGGAGGCATGCCTTCTGCCCCTTATTCGTGTTTGCCTGGCTAGAATGTGAATATGGGGGGACCCGGAGCAGCTGTGTTAAGTATGAGACCAAGGAATCGGTCCCTGCTCTTCATGCCGTCACCATAGAAGGCCACGGGGGCCAACACTTTAAAAAGAGAGGCCTGACATTTCCTTTTTTTAATCGCCTTTTGTTATTTCCTGCCACTCAGATCTAATTCTAATTACACTCGGTGTAATAGATATTTCGTGGCATGCATCTTTCATACCTCCTGACCTGTTGCCCACCGCTGCCCACTTTAGATGACTATGTGATTCAGCCACTTCCATCTAATTACATAAAGATTTATTAAACACCTCCTGTGAGCTAAGTTCTGTAGTAGGAGCTAGAAAGAAATTGAAAAATCAACCAGGTAAGAAGAGTCTCTGACCTCCTTAGGCTGTATTCTAATCGTGTACCAGGAAGGACTTTGCTGAGCACACAGTTCACTTTGTATACATGCTTCTCCTTGAGATGCCCTTCACTTCCTCTGGTCCGCACGGATACCAAATTGTTTGTTAAGACTCAGCTGAAGCATCATCACCTCTTCAGGGAAGTCTTCCCTGGTTTCTCCAGGAAGTCTTAGTCACCCCTTGTCTCCTAAAAACCTTCAGTCTCAACATTAAGTAATATCATTTATCCTTTAAACGCTGGGATCGCACGTGGCCCGCTGTGATGCTCCTACTGTGGGAGGCACATCCACCCTGAGAGGAAGGAACCTGAGCATCTGTGAGGCAGGCCATGCGCACAGGGCAGCGGGGAGGCCTGCAGGCGCCAATGCCTGGGGTCCCCTAAACCCTAAACCCTTCAAATGTTTGCTTTCTCTGTCTATCTCACCCATTCTCTCCTCCTCCTCCCTTTTTTTCTCCCTCCTTCCCTCTCTCCCTCTCCTCCCTCTTTCTCTCCCTTTCTTCCTTCTACTCTTTCCTCTTTCTTTCCTGTTTCTATCGCTCTTCCCAGGCCTAGAAGCATGGCTAGTTGAATGTTTAAGTGTAAGACACACATGGTACACTCTAATATACAGCTGTGTCACCCAGCGAACCTTGATGCGTCTCACTGCCACAACCACCAAATCTCTTGGGTCACTTTCACCCCTGGGACTTTGCATTCCTGTGTGACAATTCCACTGTACTTATTTGGGTGGGGGTGCCCTTGTCACAACAAGTGTCAAAGATTGATGTATCAGACAAGGACACGGTGCCAAGGACATTCTAAATGCTAATATGAAAGTAATAATGCCTAAGGCGCAGAGAAGACATGTATTGTGTGTTGACCATGTTGTGTGTGGTTCCTGTTTTAAGACCTTGAAATTAAGGAAAATGTGCCTCCAGCAGGGTGGATACTTAGTAAATATTTGAAGAATTGACTGATGATAAGAGTGGCATTTCTAAAAAGCAGGCTGGACACTCAGATGGAAGTAGAGCCAATGAGATGAGGATAATAAAACCATGTGTTTGGACTGTTGAAAGGCTTCGACCTGGAGGCAGACACTTGGCCTTATGAACACTGTGCATCATGGTCTATTCCTGAAAACTGGCATTCTATGCGCGTCCCAAATGTCCATTATGCCCGCCCTGTCTCTGGGGAGTAAAGCTGCATGACTGGTTAACGCTGGTCACAGGTCTGATGAAGGAGCACCTGGCCTTTCAGGAGAATGCGCGAAAATGTCAGTCTCCCCATCCAGGCTGCTCGCCCTCCTTAAGCCGAGCATCACTGTGACTGCTCGCATCTCATCTCATCTTCCTCTCTTTCTTACTCTTTCACAAAAGACAACGCACCACGTTGATTATAGAAACAGAGGTCGTGCTAATATTTGAGGAGAAGTTGGTCATCTAGCTTCTATCATTTAAACCAGCGGTTCTCAACCTGTGAGTCGCGACCCCTTTAGGGTCAAACAACCCTTTCACAGGGGTCGCCTAAGACCATGGGAAAACACCTATTTCCCATGGTCCTAGTAACCAACAGACCGCTCCTCGGTGTAGCAAAGTGTAGCAATGTAGTTTACTGTTGTCATATGAAGACTGTTACCCATGCTACACCACGATTCAAGACAACATTTCATTTATTTGTCATTAGAAATAAATATTTCACAATATATAGTTACATATTGTTTTTGTGACTAATCCCTATGCTTTAGTGATGTTCAATTTGTAACAATGAAAATACATCCTGCATATCAGATATTTACATTACAGTTCATAACAGTAGCAAAATTACAGTGATGAAGTAGCAACAGAAATAATTTTATGGTTGGGGTCACCACCACATGAGGAATTGTATTAAAGGGTCATGGCATTAGGAAGGTTGAGAACCACTGATTTAAATGATAAAAAGGCTGAAATCATGAACAAAGAGAAGAATTTTGGTAAAACAGGCGGCATCATCTGACTTGCCGTGGCTTTCAGAGCAGGACAGGATACCTTAGCTTGGGGTGCTTCCGTGGTCCTACTTGGAGGTGCAGGACAAGGTGACCTTGAGGGATGCATTTCCAAGTCATGATCATCATAGGACCCTCCAGAGGCCGCTGTCCTCCTCCCTGCACAGTAGGGTTTCAGGGAAATAAGATTGGAATTCATCGCCTTCCCACGTCCTGTAAGTTTTCAGTATTTTGGCTTATGATGGTTTACCTTTCTGCACACAGTGTTTGTATACCCTCCTCCCTCCAGTTACCCTCAAAACCTATACAATTAAAATATGTTTTTGGCCGAAACTGGTTTGGCTCAGTGGATAGAGTGTTGGCCTGTGGACTGAAAGGTCCCGGGTTCGATTCCGGTCAAGGGTATGTCTCTTGGTTGTAGGCACATCCCCATTGGGGAGTGTGTAGGAGGCGGCTGATCGATGTCTCTCTCTCACCGATGTTTCTGGCTCTCTGTCCCTTGTCCCTTCCTCTCTGTAAAAAATCAATAAAATATGTTTTAAAAAATTTATAAAATATGTTTTTGGGGACATTCTGAGAAGATACAGGTTTCTGGAAACAGGAAGGATTACTGTATTATTTTTTTAAATTAGGAATTAAGTATTGGTAATGATTTTTAACATGGAATTATAATAGCTAGAAAACGCTTACACCTTTGTATACAGTCAAATATCCATGTGGCAGTTTGAGGACTCGGTGCTAATGCCTAGAGTCCCTTAAACTGTTCAAATGCTTGCTTTCTCTCTCTTTCTCACCCATCCTCTCTCTCTCCTCCTCCTCCCTCTCTTCCTCCTTCCCTCCTTTCCTTCCTCTCTCCCTCCCTCCTTTGCCTGATTTCTGGTTCAAAAGGAATTTCCAAATATTGATCTAATACTAGTGCTTAGAGCCTGTCTTCGTCCCTCCATATATAGAGACCTAAAAAGCTTCCATCGTGACCTTCACCCTTTCATCGGAAAGTCTCTGTCTGGCCCTGGCCTGTTGCTCAGTGGTTAGAGCGCCAGCCCGTGGACTGAAAGATTGCAGGTTCAACACCTGGTGCCTAGCTTGCAGGCTTGACCCCCAGCCCCGACCGGTCTATGTGTCTCTTTCACATCAATGTTTCTCTCTGTGTCTCTTCCCCTCCCTCCCACCTTCCAAAAACCAGTGGGCAAATTATCCTCCAGTGAATATTAACAACAACAAGAGAAAAAGTCTATGTCTTTCCTTCCGACTCTGACAAGGAGCTCCTTCATTTTCTGTTTGTAGGGTTAAATTTTTTTAGTAATACAGGTGTTTCTCTGGGGTGGATATCTTTTCTGAAACTGTTTCTTCCATCACAACTCTCAGTGTGTCTTGGAGCCATTTCAGAATCTCAGAGAGAAGCGTGGCCAGGGACCCTCCTTCCTTCCCGGTCCAGTTCTGGCCCTCAGCTGCTGGGATGCAACAGTTATAGAGGGAACCGTGCTCAGACTGGGGACAGATGGCCCGAGGGGGTGCCAGTGGCAGCATCTCTGGAAGCTGTGTGGAGCAGGTGAACTTGACCATGTCTCTCTCCACTAGACAGGCAGGTGGAGAGGGAAGGGAAAGGGCTGAGACCATGGGGCATCGCTAAGCTGGGCAGATGTTCACCTGAGTATGGCCCATGTTCCTGTGAAACCTAGATGTGCTCCTTAGCTTTTAAAAATTGTTGTGCACATGCTGATCTCTGTGCTCTCTCATAAAAACACATTCTGTTCTGCTGAGACCGGTTTGGCTCAGTGGATAGAGCGTCGGCCTGCAGACTGAAAGGTCCCGGGTTCGATTCCGGTCGGGGGTATGTACCTTGCTTGTGGGCACAACTCCAGTAGGGGGCGTGCAGGATATGGCTGATCAATGTCTCTCTCTCATCAATGTTTCTAATTCTAACTCTCTATCCCTCACCCTTTCTCTCTGTTAAAAATCAATAAAATATATTTTAAAAAAACACACACATTCTGTTCTAATTGAATCACTATTTAACGTTTGCTCCAAAATATCCTTTTTTTGTCCTATCTCTCCAACCTCACAGCTAATAATCTCCTGAATTCT
This sequence comes from Lasiurus borealis, assembly GCA_004026805.1. NCBI lineage: Eukaryota > Metazoa > Chordata > Mammalia > Chiroptera > Vespertilionidae > Lasiurus > Lasiurus borealis. The sequence continues at coordinate 7,473 of PVJN01026828.1, read as the reverse complement.
CTTATTAACAGTATATTCTTTATTGTTTTAATGGAGACCGTTGGACTATTGTTTTCATTAAGAAATGTTACTGTTAAATAACATTTTAAGGTGCATGCCAAATCCCTATGTTGTGCACCTGGAACCAATATAATATTGTATGTCGACGATACTAAAAATAAATTCTTGAAAAAGAAACTTCACCATTAGTTTGCAATTTTGGAGCTGCTAAGTGTATTACATTTTTGGTTATAATGATTTTTAAAGGTTTTCTTTAGCTTTAATGGGGATGTTCTAGTCTCAATGAGTTTTATGACATAATAATCAAGATTTATATTAAATTAATGGAAAAGAAGAATAGCTATTGCTTCAGTAATGAAACAGATCTCTATAAAGAACTGACTGCTTTTTAAAATTTATCTTTATGGTTGAAAGTATTACAGTTGTCCCCTTTTTATCCGAATTGATCCCCTCTACCCGCCACCTGCTCCACTCCCAGCCTTCAGTTTATTTTGTTCGTTAGATTCCACATATAAGTGGACTCATGTAATACTATGTAGCTATAAAAAAGAAGGATATCTTACCCTTTGAGACAGCATAGAGGAATCTGGAGAGTATTATGCTAAGTGAAATAAGCCAGTCAGAGAAAGACAAGTATCACAAGAACTGACTTTGAAGCAAACAATTTGTTCTCAATGAGTTTTAATTGCCTTTCTAAGCCATTGATTTTCATCTCTGTGCAAACTCCCCATATGATTATGAAGAAAATTTCAGATATAATACCATTTAGTTTATAAACATTTTAATATATAACTTAAAACTTGGATTTTAAAATAATGAAATGTTATAAGCCTAACATAAAAAATATTTCATTTTCCCCATTGTCTTCCCTTATTTGTATTTAAAACTTTCTTCTGATCAGAATTGAAATGAAGATGTCCCCAAATATCTTTTTATCTAAATCTAGGTCTAAAATTAATTAATCTCTTTCTGTCTTTGTCTCTTTCTCTCTCTTTCCCTTGTTGTTTGTTTGTTTGTTTTGAGAAATCTACTGATTTGCTTTGAGAGTTTTGACAGCCTGGAGTTTGCTAAGTTCAGAACGTTCTTTTCACTTGATTTCTCTCACATTGGTAGCGAGATTCAGGTTTGATTTGGAGGCAAGGCTGGACTGCAGGTAGTAGTGTGTACTTATCCCTGAAGGAACATAATGTCTCTCTCTGTGATCTTAGCAGCCACTACCTAAATCCATTATTTCATGAATAGTTTCAAAACTGGAATTCCAATTCACATACTCTTTATTTATTTTCTGAATGCTGAACATTTAGTGAAATATTTTATTGGCCTATAATAAAATTCATATTAGAAAGAAGAGATTAACACTTGATTCTTCCCATTAATTTACTTGTTTGTTCATCTGAACTATTCTGTCTTACTCTCTCATATGCCTATGTTTTTTCTACATGCCTGGCTACCCATCACATGAAATTATTACACATTCTCTCCCGAATCCAATGAAACTTCCCGTCTCACTACTTGATGTTGTCCTTGAACCTTCTTTCGGCCTTGGAAATCCTATTCCAAGTGGGAACTCAGACAGAGCATCCTTGACTTCTGTGAAGCCCATCCCCCAGTGCCCCCCACTCTCTGAACTCAAGATGAACTATTCCCTCCCCTGGGACTTTCTTGAGGCCTTACCTGTGTCAGATCAATGAGATGCATGCCAAGCTTGCACCTCAATACATCATGAAATACACGGTGGGGCAGAAATGTGGTGAGAGTGGGTTTTGTGGAGGGGGTCAGTAACTCTTTTCCCCGGCAAATCGTACAGTTAAGGCTTTAGGGCTAGACCCTATCATGACACCAACCTTGGTGAGATGCGAAGGCTTGTGGGTAACTGATTTCCCTGACATAACGGTGATCACAAGACTCAGTATCAAACCACAGACGGAGTGAAAATACTTAAACACCCAGCATCGGGATGGATGGAGGAATAGAATAGATGTGATATTTTTTATCATCTATACAGGGTTCTGGGTATGTTCTCCTGGATTCCATGGCAACGCATCTCTTTTCCAGCACAATATCACTGGAACCTTAGGAATTTCTGAATGGCTACAAATTTCCCGGTGTGAAGATTATCAGAACAGGTTTTAAAGATTGGCTTTTATGAATTCTGGTAGCCCCTGAAAACATTTCAACATTTTTATGATATCATGTATACACCATATATGTTTTAAAGCAATATCATTCAGAAATTCAATGAAAGAACAAATGGCATGTGCTATTATTTTTGTGCTGCAACAGATTATAAACATCCCCTGCCCTTCAGTTGATAAGAATTTCTGTAACATGGAAAAGTTAAATATTTTTGCCCAATGTTCTTCAATGCAAAGTGTTTGTCATTTAACAAATATTTATTGAGCTACTATTAAGTGCCTTTTAGTGGTTGAGGACTTGGCATCTGTCAGTGAAAAAAATAGAAAAAAAAGTACATTCTTGTGAATGTTTATATTAATAGAAAGACATGTAGAAATAAACTAATAATATATAAGTTATATGTTATGAAATTAAAAGTTTTATGTAACAAAATCCAGTGCAGGGCACGAGAATCAGGAGTATGCAAACAGGAAGAGGGGTTGGGAGTGTTGAGAGAAGGCAGTTCTTAGTAATAAACCAGGTGGTCAGATAGGGCCTCACTGAAATGAACTGAACAAGGAATCATGGCAGGTATTGGTGTTATGGCCTGTGTGCACTTACTCATATTTTGACAATTCTCAACAATGCCCCATACTCCCCAGGTAAGATTATATATTTTCAGTGTTGTCCAGCTTCTCATAACTGTGAAAATTACTTTTTTCAATTAAAAATAGCAAAAATTAAGACAGTATTTCCATTTCAAGACCTGTGTGTCTTCTCTATCACCCAGCCAAGTAGATCAGGCTGTGACCTTATTATCTGGAATTCCAAGGTTAATTCACCCACATGGTACACATGTCAGTCTCGCATTTTCTATGAACTTGGCCTGAATATGTTGATTTGATTTTATGCAGAGATAGTCATATGAACGAAATGATTTTACTAAGTTTTTAATGCATCTTCTTCAAACCTGATTATGTAACATACTAGTTCATAATAATATTCCTAGGATTACTTGAAAATATTTTAAAAAAATGTTTAAAACTGTGGAACTTAAAACAAGAACATGATTTTGCCTATTTTCCGAGCAGTCATAAATATCAGAAAATGCCCTTGTATATACACATCTTTGAAAATGACTTAGGACAATGGATTTTCATGGTCGTGATGCTCACATTAGGCAAAGTCATGATAGAATATGCCTTTTAATTTTGAAACAGCCTGCCTCTGTCACAGATAGTGAAGGGGCCACATGGATGCAACCAAAATAGCATCTAAAGATGATTCTGCACAGTATCCGTCCTCTTACTGGACTTTTGAATGTACAGAGCTCTTGTCAAAAGTGTATTGATGTTGAACAAGCACATTTTTAAGAACGCCCAAGTATAAGTTGTCACATAAAACTTTCATCCTCATATAAACTCACCAAGTGCAGAGCACAGCAAAAAGCATGTGCTCACCATTTTCAAATGCTTAAATAGCTAGATTTTAGTACTAGACTAGAGGGCTGGTGCACAAAATTTGTGCACAGGAGGGGGGATGTCCCCCAGCCCAGCCTACACCCTCTCCAATCTGGGACCCCTCAAGGGATGTCCAACTGTCCGTTTAGGCCTCTGGGACTGGGCCTAAACGGACAGTCAGATATCCCTCTCACAATCCAGGACTGCTGGCTCCCAACTGCTGGCCTGCCTGTCTTCCTGATTGCCCCTAACCGCTTCTGCCTGCCAGCCTGATCACCCCCTAACTACTTCCCTGCCAGCCTGATCAACACCTCACTGCTCCCCTGCTGGCCCAATTTCCCCTAACTGCCCTCCCCTGCAGGCTTGGTTGCCCCTAACTGTCCTCCCCTGCAGGTCTGCACCCACCCCCCCAACTGCCCTTCCCTGGAAGCCTGGTTCCTCCCCACTGCCCTCCCCTGCTGGCCTGATTGCCCACTACTGTCCTTCCCTGCTGGCCATCTTGTGGCAGCCATCTTATGTCCACATGGGGTCTTCCATCTTTGACCACATGGGGGTGGCCATCTTGTGTGTTGGAGTGATGGTCAATTTGCATAAAACTTTTTTATTAGCTAGGAGGTTCAGTCTCAGTGGATGAATCAGAAACATTTCTCAGTACCCTCAGTGATTGTTGACCGCATTGTTGACAGTGACCTAACGTTCTTAATGTAGTGACACTGCTGTGTTGGCACTAGAATGTTTCAGGTTTTCTTATATCATTTATGGTTGTGCAGCCTAAGGGAGCAAGAAACAATTACTGATAAGGGGAATGCAAGGCACTTGATGAATTGCAGACCACTCATGGGAACAGGAGAAATACTCATTAGAATCAAGAAGCAGGGACTGAATTTTAAACACCTGGCCTATAGGTATACCTGCTTTAGCAACTGAAATGAATGGTTTCATTAACTATTATTGGCTTCATAGTTGAAGATTTATATGAATTATCTCTTAATTCTAAAAACTCATCAAAATTTTAAATATATGTATTATTCATTTCTTCTATAATTTCTTATAATAATATACCTTTACAACAATTCTAAAATACTTCACTTAAATTAGATATTAAATATTTTATTAAGAAACTATTACACAAATTTTGGGAATTTAAAAAGCAGAAATTATTTGTCATGATTCAAACAAGTTGAGAGCATTTTTATTTTTTTAATCTTTATTGTTATAGGTATTACACATTCCCCTTTTTTCCCATTGACCCTTTATAGCTTGCCCCCTACACTCCACCCGAGGCCTCCACCACCCTATTGTCGGTCCATGGGTTATGCATACATGGGTTATGCATACAAGTTCTTTAGATGATCTCTTCCCTCCCACTCCTCCCTACCCTCTGAGATTCCACACTGTGGACCTTTTAATAGCACTCGAAGAGCAGTTCTGTTAGTCCTACTTCTGAGTTTTATTTCTTCCTAATTTTTAATGAGACACGTAATTCCACTTTGTTACTGTTTTATTTTTTAAAAAATATATTTTGTTGATTTTTTACAGAGAGGAAGGGAGAAGTATAGAGAGTTAGAAACATCGATGAGAGAGATATCGATCAGCTGCCTCCTGCACACTCCCCACTGGGAGTGTGCCCACAACCGGAATCGAACCTGGGACCCCTCAGTCTGCAGGCTGACGCTCTATCCACTGAGCCAAACCGGTTTTGGAGGTTAATGTTTTATGTAGTTTCACCATCTTTCTTAGTAATGTCCTAAGATTTTTAATTATGCATCCCCCCCAGCAAAAAATAAACAAACAAACAAAAAAATCAGAAAACTGGGAAAGATATAAGAAGAGGAACTGAATGTGGTTTTTATTCAGTGTTTAGCACTGAACAAAATACGCCCGAGGAGAAGGAACTGGAATGATGTGTGGGTGGGAGATATGCACATAGCACACAGTCATCACTTATTTGAAGTAAACTAATTCTTTTCCAGCCTGCGTTGAAGGGCAAACCATACAATCGCTTTTGGATATTTTCCTAGAACAGCTTTCTTTCTTTTTTTTTCCATTTGTAAATGTAATAAGCGATAACATAAGGAAGCTAAGCAGACGACTCCATATCGGAGTGAAGTCTCGCAGGAAATGAGGGCAGATGCACGGGTAATGAGTTTGCCCAGATTGAGTTCTGGCCCTGGCTCAGAAGGCCAGGCCTCAGCGTGCCAAGCCGCCACCTGTGCCCTATATCCGTAAGGTGCCCGGACCTTCAGAGCAGCTCTTCCCCTGGCGATTTCTGGGTCACACCCGCCTGAGCTCAGGCACCGAGTCCAGACTCACTTCTGGGCCAAACCTTGACTTTCACCTTAGCGGTGAACACTTTCTCATCTCTTTCTTAAAATAAAAACATGATAAAAAGTGGAAGTTCTGCCTCAGTCAGGACAGATCCAGCCCCGGTTACTGCTGACCCAGAGGGACACCCAGTCCAGAGGACCCACATCACCAGGGCCCGGGCCAGGTCTCTCTGCTCCACCTTCCATTATGAAGGTGGCATTATTGTCACCATGTAACTTCTGGAGCCCTCACATTCATGTCCTCATTTTATTTTATTTTTTAAATTTTATATATATATATATATATATATATATATATATATATATATATATATATATATATGTGTGTGTGTGTGTGTGTGTGTGTGTGTGTGTGTGTGTATTTTTTTTTACAGAGAGGAAGGGAGAGGGATAGAGAGTTAGAAGAATCGATGAGAGAGAAACATCCATCAGCTGCCTCTTGCACACCCCCTATTGGGAATGTGCCCGCAACCAAGGTACATGCCCTTGACTGGAATCGAACCTGGGACCCTTCAGTCCCCAGGCCAATGCTCTAGCCACTGAGCCAAACCGGTTAGGGCCATGTCCTCATTTTAAAAAGAAGAAGAAGGGCAAACAGTGACACCCCTCCCCTCCTTCACGTCTCCCCCCCATCCCCCTGCCCTTCTTCATGAGCTTTCCCAGAAGCCCTGGTTCATTGCCTCTGGTACTATTGTGTTGTCTACTCCCAGCTAAGAGGGAGCAGGGAAAATGTAATTTCTAACTAGAAACATTTTTGAAACCGTCAAATTAGTGTGTCTTTAAGGAAGAAAGGCTGAATGGTGATTGAATAGGCAACTGGGCATTTCTGCCATATTTTGTCTTGTAAGCTAGCATAGTTATCTAACACTGTGTTAGCAAACAGGTAGAGCTAGTAGCCTCTATCTGGCTGTGCCTTAGCTTTAAGAACATGTGCAGACACCAATAATGTTAAGGTTTAGTTTGTGTAGAACAGAATGGGTGTTTGCATACTATACCGCTTCAGAAGGTTCCAGTCCACAGGGCTGGGGTGGATCAGAAATGCCCTCAGGAGTCCCCTGAACTGTCCCGGGGTCATTGATGCCCCTCCCTCCAGCCTTGTTGTGGTGGAAAGTCTTCTTCTTTTGATAGCTGTTAGCAGTGCCAAACCCAGAATTTCTATTGGTGTTTGAGAGTGGAGTCTGAGAGGGAGGCCTATGGAGTGTCAGCAGCTGCAGAAGCAAAGCCTTTTTTTAAAAAATACATATATTTTATTGATTTTTTACAGAGAGGAAAGAAGAGGGATAGAGAGCCAGAAACATCGATGAGAGAGAGAGACATCGATCAGCCGCCTCCTGCACGCCCCCTACTGGGGATGTGCCCACAACCAAGATACATGCCCTTGACCGGAATCGAACCTGGGACCTTTCAGCTCTATCCACTGAACTGGTCCCAGCAGAAGCAAAGCCTTTTGAATAGAGGAAATCCCCTGGTCCGCATGAAAGACCCGGACAGGCACCGATTGCGGGTCTCGAACCCCTTGCCTGCCCTTTGCGGCCACTGCTCCCCCCCCCCCCCCCCCCCCCCCCCCCCCG
>PVJN01026827.1:0-28670 GCA_004026805.1 Lasiurus borealis | reverse complement strand
GGTATTTATTCCAAGTCCATTTCTCTCACTTGCTACAATCACCACCACAGAAAGTTGGTCACCTCGACTATATTGCCTTGACATTATATCTTTCCAGCATTGTCATGCTCTTGCTCCTAGTGATTCACATCATCTTGATTGATTGTCTCTTGACTTTATCAGCTGATTCCTGCCCTCCTTCCTTCCCTCACTCCCTTCCTTCTCTACTGAGTCAGGATCCCATTCTGGATTGATATCTATTCCCTCCTATTCAAAGGAAGCTCTGAGGACAGCACATGGCATGCTCTGCGAGTTTGTTAGGAATATGGAATCTCAGGCCCCACTGACTGGCATTTTAGAATCATTTTCACAAGGCCCTGCCTTTAATGCGCTCGCTCTCTCTCTCTCTCTCTCTCTCTCTCTCTCTCTCTCTCTCTCCCTCCCTCCCTCCCTCTGTGTGTGTGTGTTTTAACTCTCATATACTTCTTTCTCCTTCTATTACTTACTCAAAGTCCTGGTGAGGTTCCATATCACATGGAAATTACCTGCTTATATTTCTCTTAGTCTTTGGTGAGTAGGTACGTATTACCTTTTCCTAATTCTAGCTAGATGCTGTACTTAGCATATTCTAGCAGCATAGTTAACATTGTTTAGGTTAGAGTGTTTCAAGTAAATTGCTATATAGGTCATGAACCAGTTATTAAGGCACTAATGACTAATAGCAGGTTGATGAGCTATGTCTTTAAAAATATTTGCATTTTAACAGGGTTTCTAAAGGAAATTAATTTAATGTGAACTATTAATAATGGTAATGCTAGGAGTTCTTGGGAAGTTGACCAACTGAGTGGGAATGATTTGGGGAGTAAGTGACCCTTTGTTCTCAAATTTCCTTCCACCCCGCCCATCTTTAAGGTGGTCCAAACGAAAAAACTCCAAGTGCTTCTGGGCTGGCTGAGTGGCTGTTAAAGTGTCTTTCCCTACTGGATTATCAACTCCAATATCTCTAAATCAATATCGCTACATTTAGCTAGAAACCCCAGATCACATGAGAGACCTGGGCATTCTGGAAATTGGTGGAACAAAGAAAAGTGTGTATGGGGAGGTAGTGGGAATATTAGAATATATTTTATTGCAATTGCTCAACTATCACTTGTCTTCTTTGCCAGACTGTAAGCTGTCAGAGTAGGGATGTCTCTCTCTCACATACAGTGCCCCCAAGCCCACCAGCTACCTTACATACAAACCTGCATGTGTTCAGTGAATTTCGGGGACACAGGGATTTTTAAGCATAGCTCATGACATGATTAAATACAAGGGCATGTCTCCAGCCATATACACAGACTGCCAGCAGTCTGGATTATATCAGCAAGGGTGTGTGTTAATTCCTGAATGTGGAATCCTGAGCGATCAATATGAACCCTGAACTTTCACAATGAGCCACATCAGTATTTTAGGGGTGACAGATGCCTTCCGTAATATACCAGCCCCATCAGAAAAATTAGGCAACTATGACACTACTTTACTAAGGGACGTATCAACAATCTTGCCTTCCCTGCATCATGACTGCGTACCTACCAGATGCTGTCTCTAATACTTATTTGTAGAGTGATAGAACATTAGCTGCGGACTTAATGTCACCAGGATTGTAGTTTGCATGTGCACGCAAAGTTAACATCATGTAGGAATGTGAAATTAAACTGGCTGACTCTGAGCAGTGGTCCTGCTAAGATCCATTTCTCTGTTCTCATTTTGCCTCCTGGTTTATTGTGTTTGCTGTTCTCTCCCATTACTCACAAAATTGTCAAATAAGACCCCGAGGATGGACCAGCGCGGGGCTTCTGGAAAATAGTGTTTCAATAGTTTACATAATGAGTCCGACGACACCAATGCGTTCTGCGTTGTAAAAAGCCAAGGTCCTCTCACTTTATTGACCTCGGCTTTAAAAGGAAGACGGCGAATGTGGATGAGAAACAGAATGAGGAAGCCAATTATCAGGGGATTGACTGTAGGATTTTCTCAGTTTAAATGATGCTTATGAGGGCAAAGAACTCATGAGACTTAATAACACTGACTCCACAGTGGCAAATATCTAGGGAAATAGAAATGACACACATGTTATTATTATATTCAGAGTATGAGAAGGAAGGAAGGAGGAAAAGGCCTCTCTAATGCAAAGTTAGAAAACCATAAATTAAGCTGCCATTGCTAAGAGCAGGGGACAGATTACTTCTTTAGGTTTTGTTTGTTCATGAAGTGACAACTGCGGTACAACCGAATGCACTTGCCATTCTTTTTCTGCTGGTGGGAGGAGCCAGGGCACAGTAACCCAGAGAACAGTGCTAGCCGGCCGCACCAACGGAGATGGAATATCATGGAGCGAGCGAGGATCCTCCAGGCGGCACCTGAGGAATCTCTGGGTGGCTTCGTCCTCTCCACGCCTCACTGCCCACATCAAAGATGACACTGACATCTATACCTTCATTCAATCAAAGAAAGGCAATAAAAATGTGCATTTATCCTTAGTATTACGAGTCCTTCAGACAACAGACCAGGCGTATGAAGGGCATTTTAATCATATGCACCCGATGACAAAACCTCATTCAGCGATGAAAACAAGTGTTGTATAATTTGGCAGGTCTCTGTTGTGCTAAGTGACACTACAAGGCTGTAGCATGGAAATAAGTGGGACCCCTTGTGCCAGGTGATTCAGCAGAACCCCCTCCTTTCTAACCTCTGCACAGTTTATAATTATGCCTCATGTCATCTTCTCTCTTCCAAGTTCTTCTTAGAGCTGTCATCAGGGAAATCAATTTCTAGAATCATGCCTTTAGTTATTAGCCACAGGGTGGATTCTCACGTGTATAATGCACTGCCCTGCGTGAAGCTAGTTGATTCCTTCCTCCTGATTCTATAATGCTCAGATTTAAAAATATTTTCCTCTAACACATTTCTATTTTCAGAAAGTACCGCAAATGTCGTTTCACCCAACAATGAAGAAAAAGTCAGGAAGAAACTGTAGGAGGTGAGAGGATAGAGAAAGAGCCATCATTTACCACCGAAGGGCAATATTCTTATGTAGAAACCACATCAAACAGAAAGTTCATGACAATATATAGTCCTAGTAAAATTTTATTGAGAGCCAGTAAGTCAAATCCTTTACAGAACATAGAAATGCGTATGATCCCAGCCCTCCCCAATAAATGGCAATGTAATATTGGAGTGGGTTCCCTGAATATCCCAAACACTTAGTTTTATACCTATAGGGGAGAAACAGTTCTAGAGCTTAGCAATACAGAACGGATGCTTTGACTACTTAGGGGAAGCAGAAGAGGAATTAATTCAGTATGAGTAACAAAGGACTACAGAAGAGTTCCAGTAGCCAAAGGAATAGATGAACCAATGTCTACTTCTCACATGTTGTCTTTAACAGTCAGCTAGCAGAAAGCAGGGCATCATAAGACTAGACACAAATTAGCCTGAGGACATGGGAGCAAAGCATCTCCCTCCATTCAGATATGTAAGAAAGCAGTAACAAGGCGAGAAAAGAGCCTTCGATCCATTTTTACCCAACGCTCTACCTAGCATGAAGGCTTTTGATGCTAAATAAGTGGAAGTGACATTAGAGATGAAAAGGGAGGCAAATGGCTCTCGGGATTAGAAACAGACAACCCAGAGGAGACCAAAGCCCAATGGGAGTGCTGGAGAGAGTTAAGATAATGTTAGCATCTTTTCCATGATGAAAAGTTAACTACTGCCATTTTCATCGCTACAGGAACAAACACAGGCAGGACACATGAACACTGTGCAGCAAGCTCTCCAGGTTATACCGCCTCGTCTTTACATGGAGACGCACACTATTGAGATTTCCAGGAGGCAAGTTTTGGGAAAGTTTATTTTTCACCCAAAAGAAAAAAGTATGAGGGAAAAATGCTACAACAGAAATACAACTGAAATGATGCCTCTTCCTTTGAAAACTAAGAAAGCTAGTGTAAAAGTTTCTGTCAGTTTCTACCGTGGTCTTAGTTTATAGCCTTTGCCTAAGTTAGAATCCTATCAAACTCTCTCAGCTCTTATGCATAAAAATTAAAAACAACCACCATGACACAAATATAAAGTCCTGCCAGTTTTGTCAGTCCTAAAAAGATAAAAAAGGGTACTAAATTGTTTTTATATAGATGAATTTGATACTAGATGGTAGTAGCCAGATTGTAATTCAAACATTAATAAGAATCTTATTCAAAATAGTCTTTTCCCTGCCTTGAAGTCTTCCTGGGGTTAAATTGATAAATTTAAATGGACTAAGATGTTTGGAGAAGCACGGTGATTAAGTCTCTGCGAAGAGAAATTATGTTTTGTTCTTATTCCTTTAGTTAGTAACTATAATGGCTGAAAGTACAGGCACAGTTGAGTAAGACAGTTAACTGAACCAAGTGGGGTTTGTTCCTTCCAGCTAGACACCCGCCAAGGCAAGTTAGCTTTCCGGTGGCTGCTGACGCCGCTGCTGAGGGGTTCCTGGGAGGCAGAGTGCTGGCACATGGCTCTCAGCAGCACTTGAGAAACCCAAGAGGCACAAGGTTGTGCTGATTTTTAGATCCTGTTGTCAGCAGCCTTTAAAGCAGGGGTGGGGAACGTCGGGCCATACACGGCCTGCGATAACATTTGGTCTGGCCCTGCGAAGGCATTAGGGGGTGAGCTAATTAAATGTTTGACCAAATACAGCAGGCTGCCTTTTAAACTGATAATTCTGTATGGCCCGCAAAGGATGTTATAAATATCCAAATGGCCCTTGGCAGAAAAAAGGTTCCCCACCCCCGTTTAAAGGCTTAGACAATTTCCAATAACATTAGCTATTTTGGTGCTTCGTGGAAAACAACTGGGGACTGCAGGAACCAACACACACTCAGTGGGGTTTTGGCTCAAACTTCCAGTAAAAAATGGCATGTTTTTATGACTGAAAAAGCTGTGAGATAGGCACATTTAAGATTTTTAGGCCCTGTTTTTTTTAAAGCTGCAAAATTAGCCAAAATAGAGAACAAATAAGCTTGAGAAAGTCAGCAATGGAAGGGAGTAGAAGCTGAGGAGTACACACATGAAGCACCAGGGATTCTGCCTGCACTATGTAAATACCCTATTCCGAGGGCTCAGAGATTGATGCATGTAAAGCCCAACATATGCAAAAAGGCAGAATCCATTTGTTCTAAGCATGATCACTGGATTTGTATCAAAAGCTTAGTGTTTTGTTTTTTCAAGCTAATGGCTACGCATACAGCACCCCTCCCTCCTTTTAAAGAGAATTAGAATGTTTTACTCGTAGTGAAAAGACCTACGTCCAATCGATTGCTAGGAGGGGAAGCAGGGCTCACATCAAACAGCCAGCACGAAAGCAAAGTCACTGCCAAGCGTGTGAAACACAAGTCAAAGCTTAGAAGACCAATGGGACGGAGTGGACTCAAGTCCTCAGCTCTGACATATTCACAGCCTGAACACTGGTTTCCTGATCTTATACTAATTCTAGAGAACAAACAAATTTGAATAGTTACAAACGGTTCTAGCTTATTTTAGAAAAGTAACACACAATAAACTCTTATTGTTAGCTTACCTAGAACTAGCCTGCAAAGCAGAATTTTCACGACTAGAGCCTGGATGCTTTCCAAACACAATGGGGCAAATGTCAAAGTGTGCTGATCTCCTGTTTAAATAAGCATTGGGAATTTAAGAAATAGCATGTAGATTGCGAGAGCAGTTTTCAACTCCTGCCGTTTTTGTCCTGGAAGCACAGAGTTATATTTTTGTTCCCTTTCATAATCAGCCACACAGAGAAAAGCAAAGTCATAAAACTGTCCTGTTGGAGAAAAAATACTAAAGAGCAGAAGCAGAGGGCAATGTCCAACAATAATCATATATTTATCTGTTATCTACATTGTTTCTTTTAACCATTTTTAGAGTAGTAACTGACAATTATATTCATAAGCTTAAATAAGGGCAAGACTTCCTCCAAGTTATAAAATATATATACATATATGCCCTCCAAATATTATACATATCACCCAGCTTCTTTTTTGGAAGGAAGTTAAAGTTAAAGTTAAAGGACTTCCTTGGATATTTTAAATAAAAATAAACGATATACAAAGGAAGTGAACTAAAGACACATTCTGAAAAAAAATCTACTCAACCAAGTACACAGTTTGAGCGTTTCATTGAAAAGCACAGACAGCACTGAGCTCGGGTCTGATATACAGAAAGGGTCATGCATGAGATGCAGGGCAGGCTGTCCTCCTACAGCTCAAATGCAGGAAACCGGGCTTTCTCGGGCATTAGGAGGTCAGCCAGGAAATAGATTGTTCCGGCCATTCCTGAAGGGAGAGAGAGAGAGAGAGGAAAAGTTAATATACCAAATGACTCCATTTCAGAGAGTGGCTTCATTTTGCAGCAACAATATTACGATATTAATGGCAACGATTTAAATGAGGTGGGCACCTGTCTATATTTGCATTCCTTGCAGTTCAGTATCAGAGGAGATCACCAGGGAGGTGTGCAGGTGCTTTACCCAGTGGAAGACGGGAGGGAGAGTGGAGCCAGGCAAGTTCAAGGCACAGCCCTGCCATTTGCTACGTGAGCACTAAGGGTCACCTACCTGTCTTCACACCTGTGACGTGAGGGTAATGTCTGTGTGCTTTCGCTGAGGAGATTTATGACGGCATCTGCATAATGCCTAGCATGTGCCTGGCTGCATAGTGGCAGTCACCGTTATGACTATCAATGTGAGGTCTGTGCTATCCGTGTGCTCACTGATTTTTAACACTGAGCTGTTGTACGAGGAAATAAGGAAGCAGTTTAAGAGATGATTATAAAATTAGGTTGTTGGTAAAACTCTGATTTAAATACATGAACTAGCAAGCAGAGCAGTGGACGCTGACATCATAAAGCAAATAAGTCACGTGGGAAAAATACCTTCAAAGAGGGAGAAGGGGGTGTCCGGTGTTCTGCAGCCGTGATCTCCGTAATCTAAGCACCATTCAGCAAACTGAAAGTGAGATAAAGGTAAATTACTGCGGTGGTTTCTTCCAGAGACCCCCCAAGTTGACAGACATTGGCCATAAGAGTTATTCTAAAAAAGCAAAACACTATATTCAAGGCAGAGAAAAGGAGCCTGAAAGAGTCTGAAACACAAAGGGATTTAATGAGCTAACGGAGCCATACATCACCAAGGTTAGCACAGAAGAAACGAAGGAAGGAAGCCACCCTACATCTTTCTTTTTCTCTCAGAAACGTTACTGAATAGAATTATGTCCTTTTCAAAGAAAGGTAGTTCCACTGAATGGTTCTGAATAACTGTGTGTCCCACAGGTATGGCTTAACAAATGAATGGATTGCATCAGATTAACTAGAAACCTCTCCACAGCCTCCGGGAGAGGGGCTTTCCTTCTGGGGCTCTGGCTCCTACCTTACAGGCCCTGTACAGGTACTTGGCATCCTGCGTGGCGTTGTACAGCGCCAGGAAGGCATAGGCATTCCCTGCAGTGCCGTGGCACAGCCCGTACCCCTTCTTCAGCAGCCCATGCTGCCAGATCAAGTCAGCGCACTGATAGGCATCGTTGAGATACTGTTCCTCTTTGAATACCTGCAGAGTCAGGGACATCGTTTTATTTGAAAGGATGGGAAAGAAATTCTATTGATATTCTTCCTTGATAGGAAAGAAGGGAGATGGAGGAAGGAGGGAGGGAAGTGGCTTGGCAAGGAACGATAAAGGATTTAGAGGTGCAGAGATGTGGTACATCAGTGGGGACAAATTACAAAACCGCTGGCTTTTTTTTTTTTTTAAATAACTGGGCATGATCTTATTTGCATGGTCTAAGTTTTAAGTGTGAGAGTGAGAGTGTGCGAGTGTGTGTGTGTGTGTGTGTGTGTGTGTCTGGTGAAGTAGCATTATTTTACTTGAAACTTGCTGTTATCATTAGAACACATGCTACCTTCTTTGGTAACAATGATGCCCTGGACTAAAAGGAAGTTTTTTTACACACTGCAGGAGAAACTGTGTATATAAAGTTGGTTATAAAGACTGATTTGGCTATAAAACACTGCGCTTTGTCAGAAAAATAAAGGTACACCTTTACAATCTTTTGTGGACTCCTCTGTCTTAAGAGAAGACTTGGGAATATTCTCATCAGACATTTTAAGTATCTCATTGCAAACTAAGTGATCTTAAACATAAGGGGAGTTTTAAAAGTTTTTCCAAGTTTCTAAAAGTAAAATTTGATACACTAAAAGCTTACTTAGATTGTGAGATGCCTGTCTAGATTTGTAGTTTATAATGTTTTCAATGTTCATGGATGCATGCTATCGCTTAGATCAGAAGTTCACTCCATTGCCTGGCTGAATACTATTCCGCTGTAGGCAGATACCACATTTTGTCTCTCCCTCTGTTGATGGGCACTTGGAATTATTTCCACCTTTTGGCTGAGGTGAATAACGCTGCTTTGGAACACTGGTGTAGAAGTGTATCTGGGGCCTTGGTTTTTAATACCTAGGAATGGAATCGCTGGATCATATGTTAAGTCTAAGCTTAATTTTTTGAGGAACTGCCCAACTGTTTTCTCCAGCAGCTGCAACATTTTCCATTCCCACCAGCAATGTGTGAGGTGGATTTATTCTCTTTTTTCAACGAGTTCCTGGGGACTCTTCATGGCTCTGCATCTGAGGCTACAATCTCGGCTACTCTCGTTGTCAGGGAAGCAGTCTCCTGCTCTGTGAAATAATGTCTGCTCTGGTGCACACAGACACTGCGAGGAGGAGTTATAATCCATCTAGCAAACAGTGAGTCTAACAAGTGATTTATCTACTGCTCCTTTAAGGATCAGGCAGAAATTAATTTTACATTTTAGAATTTTATGTTATATTTTCCAATGTATTTCTAGAAGAAGGAAATTCACAGTACCTTATAGGCCTGGATGAGCATGTAGATGACCCCCGGGGCGCCGTGGCACCAGTGGACCAGCAGATCCCGAGTGTCCCCCACACAGGGAGGGAAGTTGCCGGAAGGGTACTTCAGCTGGCAGACGTAGTTCACACTAGGCTTGACCAAGCTGTGTAGCATCGAATGGCTCACTTGAAGGCTGGGCTAGGAGTGAGAAAGGGAATTCTTAGTTCTGCTGAAGCAAACACATCTTCCTTCCCGAGTCCTAGGAATGAGTCTTAAACCACACAGAAAACATGACCAGAAGAAATTGGAAATCATTAAGGAATTTTGGATCCCATCCAATTATTTCGTCTAATGGAACAAATTAAACTAGGCTATCAGTTAACTCTTTGGCCTTATGTCCGTATTATTTTTCAACTTTTGTTATCTACCTACATGTAAATAACTTTCCTAAGTCAATGCTTGAGAGTGAGTGTTGAGAAAAATTTTAACTCCTTCAGCATACATTAAAGCCCAGAAAGAGAGCCACAGACAAGGAAGAACTTACATTATTACATTTAGATGTTCCCAATGGGAAAAGGGTAAGAACGAGGTAGGAGACCTGGAATTTGAGGAGAACTGCTGTGTGATTCTAGACCAAGCCTTTCTGTAGAGCATTTGGGACTGATACTTACGCAGGATGATTTTGAAACAACAATGTACAGATTTATAGGATACACTGAAATGGATCATGTGAGCCTCCATTTTGGATAATTTTTAGTTTCTCTTTCTGATTCAGAGCACTGCTCACTTCTGTAAATTACAAATTCAAAGTGTTGTCTCTGCCAGGCAGGGGGTGAATTTGTGGGGCTGAGGGCGGCAGTGGTGTGAAGCACAGGCAGGAGGCTGGGGTGGCAGGGATTAGGCCACACAGGTGACAAGGCTTTCAGACACTGAACGTGCACTGAGTTCCTTAGGGACCTGTAGGTTCACTTGATCCAAAGAATATTATTCAAGTGCAATTTAAAATGCTGGCACAGAATGAGTGGATTCTCTTCAAATTTTCAGGAATTATCCAAAATGCCCCAAACATATATTGCTTTATGCTGATACATAGGCATCTCTTGGAATGAACTTTTATAGGGGTAAAAATGAAATAATTTAAAATAGATAACAATCTGCCAATGGAAAACCCAGTAGCTGGGTTTCCAGATTTCTTACTACAGAGCAAAGAAGATAGAGAGTAAGATGCTCCTGATGATTACTTCAATGAAAGGTCATGTGACTCAACTCACCTCGAAACTTCAGAAGACATAACTGTCCTTTCCTGAAAACTTTTATTTTTGGAAATAGAGTACTAATGAGGGGATTTATCAGAAAATAAAGGAATTTAAGCCTAAACTTGTCGAAATCCCTAATTATGAAATTCTTAATTGCGACGTGTAGAAGAAACACAATAGTTGGTCTCTTATTGCCACTAACCCTCAAAGTGTGACTTTGCATTTAAAAGCAATAATAACCTTGAGTTTGCCAGCATCATTGTCATTGTTTAGTTATGGGGAGAAGGCAGGTCTGACATTGATTTTGCATTATTATAGCCAGCTACTCAACCAGTTAGTGGTATGTATGTCTAAGCATTCATGTTGAACGTATTAATGAAACACTTCTCTTTATGCCACGCTGTACTTCGGGAAGGTGAAGGGGACGCCTTTGCTACCATTAAAAATCAATTTTCTTTTGCCATAAATTCTTATTCACAAGTGCCAATTTCTCCTTAAAGAAAGCTAAGTAAGCCCCAGAAATGATGCTCCCACGAGAAGTCCCCTCCTGACCTCCCCCCTCCGATTATGCTGGCTGCAGTAAATTCTGTTTGTCCTTAGTCTATGTGACTTTGGCTGATGTCCCACAACAGTATCTGATCTGAACAACGGTTGAACACAGCCTACTCAGCTATTTCTCGGGTAGGTTATACAAAATCCATTCGAAAAGCCCTGCTTTCTAAGTGAGCCTTAAGCAACACACGCTCATTCGTTTTCTACTGATTTTGGTCTTACTCCTGGAATTTGTGCCAATGGGTTGCGCCTTTCAATGTGAAATAAGAAGTATCGGTCAAAACACTTTGGTCCAGACAAGTGGACCTAGCAAAGATGGTCATCCACAAATCAAATATCATCGCAAGGCACAGTGCCTTTTATATTTATTCACTTAAAATGCACTTTGGCAAATATTCCTCTTGCTGGGTTAGGCCAGGTAATGACAACGAGGGTGATACAGGAGTCGACAAAATTACAAATGAAGCTGGAGCGGCTGTCTTCTGACCTTGACAGTCACGTCAGGAAGCACGTGTTAAAGTGTCACCACCAGCCCCTCTTACCTGCATCAGGAAGTAATAAATCCCGGCCAGGCCGTGAGCAGCCCCCACATAATATTCTTGGTACCACTCGTACATCAGTGGAGTCTTTGCCGTGAAGTTTCTCTTTCTAGCTAGGTTTTCTCCAGATGTTAAGACCGTTTCACAAACCTACAGAGAGAAAAAAACAAAACACAACCACCACCAAAATAATGAGAGAATTAAAGAAAAAACCCTGCTGGTGGAGGTCAGAACCTGTTTGAATAGATTAGAACCTGGGGAACATGGCCAATTAGACACCAGCTTCGGCCATGGAAGGGCAGTTAATTCATGGCTCAGAGAGCGGGTGTGATGGTATGTTCGGGCAGGTAGGGGAGAGTATGGAAGATCTTGAATTCTTTTTCACTACAGCTCACAAGGATTCACTTGTCAGAGGAAGGCATGACTCCTCTGGCACCAAAAGAGGCCCCTGCACCTGGAAGGTGAAACCTCCCTCCGCTTCTTGGAAAGGCCTCTAAACGCTCACATGGCTGGCCTTTTTTTTTTTTTTTAATATATTTTATTGAGGTTTTTTTTTTTTTTTTTTACAGAGAGGAAGGGAGAGGGATAGAAAGTCAGAAACATCGATGAGAGAGAGACATCGATCAGCCGCCTCCTGCACGCCCCACACTGGAGATGTGCCCGCAAGCAAGGTACGTGCCCCTGACCGGAATCGAACCTGGGACCCTTCAGTCCGCAGGCCGATGCTCTATCCACTGAGCCAAACCGGTCTTGGCACATGGCTGGCCTTCTTACTGAGTCACTCTCCCAAGCGTTTCCAACAGAACTCAACATGTAGCTACTGTTTTTTGTTGTTGTTTTTATTATGCCCGACCTCCAGAGGTCAAGATACATCTTCCAGCTCCTTGGGAGGTCTTAACTGGAGAAATGAAGCCAATAGTTTAGGTAGACAGTAAGCAGAATCCTAAAAAGACTCCAAAAAGCACAAAAACACGGTACCTGCTGAATATGGCGTTGAGGAATCTTTTCTGTTCCGAAGTTCCTATTCACAAAGAGAAGAGCATAGAGGTAGCCCATTCGTCCATACAGCATTTCATTTGGAATACGGGGATCAGCCTGGTTCAGGTGAATTAGCCTGGGAAGAAAAGCACACGCTTGAGAGAGTTTGAAAGGAATTAGGTAGTGGTCTATACCAAAAATGGTACCTCTAAAAAACACACGTGAATATAATCTGCAGTATATATTTATATTTTAAAAACTTTCAACATATAGTTATAATGAATATAATATGGATGTTATTTTATATTAATATTAGTGGGCTGGGCCAGAGCACCAGTGAGAGTCAGGATTCAAAGATTAACCTCTAACGGAATTTCTTTTCTTCAGTTCGCAATGGAACTGTCAAACAAGATACTCAGAGAAAATAATGCAGGGGTAGGGCCGAGCCACCTGGAGCTCCTCCCTCGAGCCTCCCTCCCTCCCTCCTCACTGCAGGCGTGCCCGGAGACTAGCAGCTGGGGTCAGAGAGGCTAAGAACCGCTGGCTATCAGGTAATTTTGCCTGAAGAAAGAACTAAGTCGACTTCTATTTCTGTAAAGGAAGTGTACAAGTGCAGGAAAACATCGTTGTCTGTCCCCTCCCAACACCTCCCACTCCCTGCATAGGCTTGTGGTCTGACAAGGGAGCACACGATTTAAAGTGAAGAAGATATGTTTCAATAACCAGAATGAGATGCTTCCAGTGACTAAAAGGGGACAATTGTTATGAAATAGACTGAGAAAAAGTGATGAAAAGGTCCTTATAAGTGAACTTATTCCTCAGCAAGGGGTTTAAGAAGTATGTCTGCTTACAGTTATTGACAAACTTAAATGTTTCCATATTATATCTCAACAAATGGATGTATTTCAAACTGTTCAAATGAGCAAATGATGGCTCAGCGCTTTTTTTCTTCTATAAACACAGGCACTAAACTCAGAGTGGAATGAATTGCGGTTATCTTAGATACAGAGACACAGTGGCAAGAGATTGCTTTTGATTTCCTTGTAATACCTTGACTTTGTTTTTTTCCAATGTCAACATGGTCATCTGGAAGGTAGAATTATGGGCCATTTTGTTTTCTACTTCAGTATATCATACACACACACCCTCCTAATATTTAAAGAATTTAAAAACATTTAATAAAAATACTTTTTTAAAATGTCTTAAGTGGCAGCTTAGTAACATTGAGATCTTAAGAAAATAAAATCTGTTTACTAGATATGAATTCACCTGTTGTAGTAAATAGAATAAATGTGTCAGAGTCTTGATAAGAATTTATCATCAAGTTTTTATGTAACTGTATCAAACTGTATAGAGTTTGGATATAATAAAGCACTTTTGATTTACTTTGCAAAGGAGATTAAAATATTAAAAAAAAGAAATTACCATGAATTTTTTAACCGATCACTGCACAATGGAAGTTATTCAGAACAATTACTACATTAACTCCAATGATGTTTTCACCTAAATAAAATATGTTTGAGCCACTATATTAGTAAACAGTTTTATTTGCTATCATTATGACCTGCATCACCACTAGGTGGCAATATATAATTAGCATTCCAATTATTTTGCAGCCAAACTTTTTTGCATTTGGGAAGTTCAAAGTAGGTAGCAAATACCTTAAGAATCTTTTAAAATGTATTGCTCAGAGCCTCAGAGTATCTCCTTAAAACAATATTTCACAGTTTAGGGTAATAAAGTAAGTATTCCATTCTTTTCTGGTTTTGAATTCACATCATTAAAATTCATTAGTTGTGTCTGATCATTATTAAAGGTAGGACTTTTATAGTAAATAGAATAAATGTGTCAGAGTCTTGATATGAATTTATTGTCAAAGGTGCCAGGAGTTAGAGAGGAGGGAAGAGGAATGAATAGGCAGAGCACAGAGGATTGAAACTATAATGATGGAAACATGTCATTATACATGTGTCCAACCCACAGGATATACAACACCAAGAGGGAACTGCAATGTAAACTGTGGATTCAGTGGTTATGATGTGTCAGTGTGGGTTCATTGATAGTAAGTGCAGCGCTCGATGGGGGATGTTGATAATGGGGAGGCTGTGCATGCGTGGGGACAGGCAGCATATGGGGTATTTATATTCCTTTTTCTCAATTTTGCTGTGAATTGGAAACTACTCTAAAAAGTAAAGTCTATTAAACAACTAAACAAAACAATAAAACCTTCGCTGGAAATGTCTGTGTGTCAGCATGCTCAGTGGGAACCGATCATGCATGCAGAGTTGCATGGCAGTCAGATTTCTTAGCAGAATTCTGAAAGTGTTCATTAAACTCTAGTAAGGCAATAATTGTAATTTATTAGTACAAAAGCTTGGTAATTCTTCATAATTCACTACCTTCAGTGGACTGCCCGGACTTATACTAAAAATAAAAGGCTGGCCAAAACTGGTTTGGCTCAGTGGAGAGAGCATGGATCTGCCGATTGAAGAGTCCCAGGTTTGATTTGGTCAAGGGCATGTACCTTGGTTGAGGGCACATCCCCAGTAGGGGGCATGCAGGAGGCAGCTGATCGATGTTTCTCTCTCATGGATGTTTCTAACTCTCTATCTCTCTCCCTTCCTCTCTGTAAAAAAATCAACAAAATATATGGAAAAAAAATAAAAGGCTGGATTTACATATCATTTGTCCTTAAAAAAGGCAGTATCACATCAGTTTGTATATCCTGAGGAAGTCTTTTTCAACCCACTACAGTAGTGGTTCTCAACCTTCCTAATGCTGCGACCCTTTAAGACAGCTCCTCATGTGGTGGTGACCCCCAACCATAAAATTATTTCCGTTGCTACTTCATAACTGTAATTTTGCTACTGTTATAAACTGTAATGTAAATATCTGATAGGCAGGATGTATTTTCATTGTTACAAATTGAACATAATTAAAGCATAGGGATTAATCACAAGAACAATATGTAATTATATATTGTGAAATATTTATTTCTAATGACAAATAAATGAAATTTTGTCTTGAATCAGGGTGTAGCATGGGCAACAGTCTTCATATAACAACAGTAAACTACATTGCTACATTTTGCTACACTGAGGAGCGGTATGTTGGTTCCTAAGACCATGGGAAATAGGTGTTTTCCAATAGTCTTAGGCGACCCCTGTGAAAGGGTCATTTGACCCCTAAAGGGGTCGCGACCCACATAGGTTGAGAACCGCTGCACTACAGGAAGTGAACTGCATTTTCTAAAAGTACTGATCTTGGATAGTACCTTTGGGTTAGTAATCATATATGTAGGCTTTTGATCATTATTGTTACTGAAACTGATTTTGACCTGGAACGTGTCAGTGTTATTATATCCTGCAATAAAACAGAGATAATGATTGTTCCTTAACTATAACATAAGAAAAATGTAAGAATTCATCAAATGACAGTGCTAAGATTTGTTGCTGAGAGGAAAGTAAATTCACTAAAATGTTCTTTTATAACGCGTAGAATTAATGCATAACAACAGGCAGATGAAAATCTGTTAAAAGCACCATGATTACCGAGTGATGCAATCTTCTGCCTGCTTCTCATTGTTCATCTTGTTATACACCACCGCGGCCACGGCCAGCGGGCCCGCGTCCCCACAAAGGAAGGTGATGGAACGCTTGGACAAACAGTTGAGGCTTTGCTTTACGTAGCCATGTGCCATCTGGAGGTAGGCAGGGTCCCCGAACACATCATAGAGGTGTAAGTAAAGCACAGCAATACCTGAGAAGCAAAAGGAAAGCCATGTAAAAGTGAGCAAAGGGCAGCTGGCTGTATTATTTTGGGGTGCTGCCTACTCAGCAGCGTTGACTTTGACCAGCTGTAATAAACATGTAAACCACCCGGTAGTTCAGACCACCTTAGTTCTAGACTCCGCTTTATTACAAGCAGTTCTAAGAAGCAGACTCAGGCAAACACTTCCTTATTCTAAGTTTCCTCATCATTATAACTCTAAAGGATAGGAACTCTAAGACTCTCTAAGAGCTCTAAATCTACGCTTATTCTTAATCCTCGCTGCACTCTAGCTATTGTGTTAATGTATTCTTGATGGTTAAAATGGTAGGTTATCAAAACTATGGTTGCAAATAAGCAGTCACTTATTTATTTTACAAATTATAATTTACTTAATAATAAACAGGAAATGTGTGTTCATGTGAGCTAAAGAAATTCAAAGACTAGAGAATGAAAATTCAATTTCTCTTATAGATATAAGATTTTTCTTTTTTTTTCTTTTTTTTTTTCATGAGAAGGTGGTAGAGTAATTAAATTCACTACTCAAGTATCATTCCAGGCAGGGATTACAAGAAAAGTAAGTTATTTGAGAAATGAATTAAATTCCTCTGTATTTTTTTTTTTCTCTCAGTTGAGAAACCAGCTTCTTTAGGAACTATGTTGTAAAAGCTGCCAATGACTTTAGCTCTGGGCCTTCATTGGCTTCCTATCCCAGTCTTGACGCCCTGTGTGAAATTGAGCTGTTGTCTGTATGTCCCTGTTCCAAATACCTGTCACAGCAGAGCGCCTCCCTCTGAGGACTCCTGGTCTCAGGGCAGACTCAAAGATGTGGCACAGGGAGCGTGCCTTCCGCATTTCTAGAAACTCATTGTTCTCCTTAAAGTACATTTTCCATCTCATTTACCATTTTTAAAAGATAGAGAGCCTCTATTTAAATCTAAATTAATAGAGCCAATCTCTTCACAAATTTTCAATGCAGTAAAAATGCAGTCTGCAAAATTACTTTGCACTGTACTGAGACAATTTTAAATTTAGGTAGTTTTCTCATTTTGCATGGGTAATCTCCAAAGCTTTGTGCTACAGACAATTCAATTTCACATGTATATTAAGCCCAAATTTTCATTTCCTGCCAAAGTTAATAACATTGTCTGCTCTTTCAAAGTGGCTTGGCATTAGTAATTCCACAAGCTGAGATGATCAGATGTACCGATGCTTAGGGTTTATAGATGTAAGGGTGCAAAACCCCACATGTGGGTAAGAAAAGAAATCTCCTTTTCACAAATGATCAATGTCAAGAGCTTCTTCTAGAATTAGGTTCTTAATGGGCTTCATCTCATCCACACCAGGCATCTGTAGGCAATCTGTTTAAATTGTTACCCTTTCATTTTGCCCTCCTATTCCCATCGCTGCCTGAACTCCCTTAATTAAGTTATGTAAGCACAAAGCCAGATAATGACATGACTGAGATCTGAGAAAATAAAAAGTGATTAAATACGAGCCCAATGATTGCTTTCCTTTGCAGACCTTTCTCTCATTATCAACAATTCCTCTTGGCCTACGTATTTAACAAACAAAGCCCGTGAAGTTTTGCAATTGTACGTTTTGATGTATATTTCTCATGAAAAGAGGGTAATCATTTCTCAAGTCTCACAATATTTCATTTAAATAAAATATTTTGTTTTTTTTCTTTCTGATCAACAGAGCCAGCCTCTGGGACTTCAGGTTCTATTTCTCTCCTTCTCATTCTGGGCCTCAATGTCCGCTTATTAAGCAATCTCATCCAGGTTGCAATTTACGGTGTCTACCTTCCTTGTCACAAAACACCTAAGGATGAAAAGGGATTCAAGTGAGGGTGCTGTGCCAATGAGAAAATGTGTGGAACAAGCTTATTATATTCAGTCTGGGTCAGAAAAATTAGATGAAATGCCTAGGTCAAAGACAATGTTTCATCAATATTTTATACCCCAGATGCCCTCATTTTAATCCTGGTCATGTAGCTGAGTTGGTTAGAGCATCGTCTTGAAAGGCCATCTTGGTGGGTTTGATCCTGGTCAGGGCACATACAAGAAGCAACCAATGATTGGATAAATAAGTGGAACAACAAACTGATGTTTCTCTCTCTCAAATCAGTCAATACATTTAAAAAAATTAAAACAAATAGAAAATAATAGAGGAACTACTGGTGGCCAAATGTCTTAAATCTGGTTCTTTTCCAACCACTGGCAATATTCATGTAGGAAAAACTCATCCAGTCCTTCTATATACTCACAGTTCCAGAATCAGCCTAGACTTTACAGGACTCTTTTCTAATATAATTTATCAAAATACAGTATGTTTGCCGAGATCGGTTTGGCTCAGTGGATAGAGCCTCAGTTTGCGGACTGAAAGGTCCCAGGTTTGATTCCAGTTGGGGGCATGTACCTTGCTTGCGGGCACATCTGCACTGTGGGGCGTGCAGGAGGCGGCTGATTGATGTCTCTCTCTCATCGATGTTTCTGACTTTCTCTCTCTCTCCTTTCCTCTCTGTAAAAAATCAATAAAATATATATAAAAAAATACGGTATGTTCTTTATGGAAGAAGTTAAATAGTACTGCCTGGCTTACTATACATATGCAGTCTCATGCCCCATGTATTCCTGTCTCCTAGAGGCAATCGCTTTCAGTAATATTAGTCATTTCCTCTAGTATCTGCCTCCATATATCTAATAATGATATGCTGATGTGCTATCATATCATTTCTCTTTATCAAACATTTTCACTCACAGTCCATTTTGAAAGATAAGACTCTGATAGAGACTGCTAAGTGAGCCCCCCCCCACCCCAAATGTACCTCCCTTTTCCTTCAACAATAATGCCCTGGACTTCAGCCAGGCACATACAGTCTTCTTTGCAGCTGGATATGGCCACGTGACTAAGTTCGGACCAAATGAGACATAGTGGGAGTAATGGGGATCATTTCAGAAAATGTTCTTGAATGGAGGGGACTTGCCATTTCTTTCCTCCTGACTGGAATACACTGGCTATGGTGGAGCTAAAGCAGCCATGTTAGTTAGACCTGAAGTAGCAGCTCTGTGATGAGGATGGTAAAGCACCAATATCAAAGAAGCTTAAATCCTAGAGGACTGTGAAGCTGCCCTGGATTGCCTATATACAAAAGAAATTCTGTCATGTGAAAGCCACTGTTACTTTAGGTGTATCCTCACATGCTGGTAAGCCTGATGCTAAAGAAGAGAGCTGTTTTTGAAGCTGTTGAGTGGGGCAGAAGGTAAATCACACAGTCTGTCTGGAAGGTAAAATCAATGGAACCTGGTGGGGAATGCCTGAAGGGAGATGTCCAAGTAGAGAAGTCAAGCAGGCCGCTGGATATAGGAGTTTAGAGTTCAGGAATGAGAGGCTGGACAACTGTCCTCCAAATGTGCGAACCCAAGTGGTCAACGATTCCCCGATGCATTTCAAGAGCGCAGCTGGAGTACAAGACTCATTAATCCAATGCAGTGGGAATCCTGTTTGATTGAAAAACAAAAAGAAAAACTATGCTCCTGACCTCCTTTGTGATCCTGAGAGGCCGGAACTAACCCAGACATTTCTTATTTTGATCTTGGGCTTTGGTTGCTCAGAACTGTGGTGTCCAACATGCTCACCTTTACAGAAACTTAATTAAAAACAGACAATATTTAAAGCTCTTTGTTTCAGTCACACTAACCACATTTCAAATGCTCAACAGCCCTGTGGCTAGTGGCTGCCTTGTGTACAGCAAAATTAGGTTTCCATCCCTCCAGAAAGGTCTAAGCACAGCACTGCCCTGAACAGAGGGGAGGTGTTATTCTGCATGAGAAATTCAGGAAGCCTAGGACTGCCTCACAGTTCCTTCTGGAAACCTCTTCTCTTGGCAATGTTGTCAACAACTTGGAAGAGAACAATATATATAGTGAAGACCTAGTAAAACTTTGCACTAATAGAAAACCATTCTGCATTTCAGTATGAAAACGACTTAGATTTTTCTCTTCTGTTTCCTTCTGTAGCTACTACTCTGGGAAGAGAGGGTAAACTGCTTAGGGATACTTCTAAATCTGCAATTTCCTTACTCAGCTATTTAACCCCAGTAGGACTATAAATATAGCCAGCTGTTGAGAAGTAATTAATACTAAGCCTTTGAATTTCCGAGGGATCATTAGTTCCATTCAACTTGACCAATCAGGACCTGGTACCCTCAAACATATATAGAGATGATAAAAAAAAACAGCTCCACAGATGTAAAGACTTCTCTGGAATTGACATTTCAGAGATTATTCAGAGATTAGATGTTATTCATTTGTCTACAATCAGTCCACACTGATGACAGATCTTTGCCATGATACTTAAGCTCCGTAAGGTATTTTTTTACAGACCAAGGGACTTTTAAAGACTCTCTTCATGGACTCTGGTAGGAGAAATCATGTTCAGACTACACAACTGCTAGAGTTACTAGAGATGCTCAGCTAACACCCAATAATGGGTTGTGGGGAGCTGCCCTGGGCATACGGGGTCCAAGAGACCTGAATGCAGGCTCTGGACATAGCTCTCTGCTTTCTCACCCTTCAGTTTAATAAACAGAATTATGAATGCAGATTCTAGACACAGCTCTCTGCTTTCTCACCCTTCAGTTTAATAAACAGATGTGAATGCAGATTCTAGACACAGCTCTCTGCTTTCTCACCCTTCAGTTTAATAAACAGATGTGAATGCAGATTCTAGACACAGCTCTCTGCTTTCTCACCCTTCAGTTTAATAAACAGAGATGTGAATGCAGACTTTAGACATAACTAAAGAGCTTGGCTGAAAAAATGTTGATGCCTATGTGCAAGATCTTGCAAGGTCTTGATTACTTAGAACAGTGGTTCTCAACCTTCCTAAGGCCGCGACCCTTGCATGCAGGATGCAGCTGATAGATGTTTCTCTATCTCTCTCTTCTCCCTTCCTTTCTAAAATTAGTTTAAAAAAAAAAAAAAAAGTCATGTTTTCCTCCTCTTCTCAGGGCCTTGCAGTCTACTGCTTCATAACTGTCAAATTAGGAAGCGCTCCTGGTCTTTTATTCAGACTGCCGTGACTGATAAATCCTTCAGCGCAGTACTGGTGAAGAGCAGGAGCTCGGGGCCCTGGCTGGGTATGGTAGCTGGGGTGTTGCTCTAATTTGTGTGCTAAGGTTGTAGGGAAAGAGATGTGATTAACCAATATATGAACTGCATTGAATTCCCATCCTTTCCCCATTCCACCTAGGTTTAAGGTTCCGTTTGTACTTTGCATAAGTGGTAGCAAGAACTGTAATGGCAGAGCACTCTCCATTTATCCATCCATCCATTCACCCTCCATTCAACATCTATTTATTAAGCTCCAACTATGCACTTAGCCCATTGTGTTAAGTGCTGAAGTAACTGGAATGAAAATGACAAGACACAGCCCCAGTCTCTTGGGTCTGTAAAAATTTAATTGCTTAGATATGTCTCCATTCTTTCCTTCCTGCCATTTCTTCTCGTCAATCTACAAACACTCGTCCTGCTCTCTATGCCTCACCTTAGCTCACTGGTGGTACTCTACCCTTACAGTTGGTTCAGCCTCGTGTCTCGGCAATTGAAGAAGTGCAGGCAGAAAGCAAGCAAGCATCACTCTCGGTGCACTTATCTAACTAGAGGTCACTGTGAAGGGCTCTAAGAAACCCACACCCTGGATCCCTTCTTCTCGTCCTAAAGCTCCTGCCGGGAGACACAGGGAATTCTCATGAAGGTGAAGGACAATTGTTCAGGACTCAGCTTACACACTGAAATGCTGGCTCTGATGAAGAGCTACTTAATAAGGGGATCAAATTGCACAGAAGAGACACCTGGCCAGAGCGATTCCTTTCAAATAAGGCTGCTATCGGCAGAAACGAAGACCACATGCTAAAGCTGTAGCTCAAAGGCTGTACATTTGGCAGATCAGAGGAACAGCATCTTAAAATACTTTAATGACTTACATTTAGAGCGTAAGTTAATATTACTCCTGGGATCATGCTGCATATCCTCCTATTTAAAATGCTATCTAATACTTGAAAAGAGGAACTATATGCCGATCTTAGCCTCATTAACACTGTGAGTTGGTTACACAGAAGATTCGGTCATGTCTTTTAGAACTAAAGCCTTTAGAGCCCTTGTGCATTTTCCCCCTCCAAGTGTGAGTTGATTATCATTTCCCTTAAGAATCATCACAGTTAAGAGAGAGAAAAATGAAATTAAATGAAGGCTAGCAACTTTCCCTCATTCTCTCTTAAAGACACTAGTGAGATCGGCCATCCCTTGGGTTTACTTAACCTTTTATACTAAATGTTTATTTCTAACATAAGAATACTTCATCTGCTCATTTAATCCTTTATAATAACAATTCCTCACCAGTGTTTTGTGCTTTCCATTTCATAAGGAACTTTAAAGCCTTCGCCCCTGAGAACCTACAATTGAGCTGGAACAAAACCTAGAACAGCTTAATGCGGGGGTGGGGGGGTGTTATGCTCTGTAGTGATTCCCCACAGGTCCCTGGACACCACCTAGGACCGCTCTGTAGCTGGCCATGAGGTGTGACCTTCAGGGACCTCCTTGCCTGCTAGTGTTCTGCACTGTCTGTTGTAATGTGCATGGATACTTCATCTGAGAGCTTATATGCAATCTTCACTTATAAAGTGCTGTGAACTCAAATGTAAAAGTGGAGTAAACACACACACACACACACACACACACACACACACACACGCTCACTCACTCACTCACTCACTCATTTTCATTCTCTCTCTATACATCTCTCTTGGGAAAGAGCAGGAGCTCGAAAGCCAGGCTTGCTGGGCTGAATCCTAACTTTGTAACCGTGAACAGATACTCAGTTTTGCTCTGCTCCACTTTTCTCATCTGTAAAATGGGCTATGAATAGTATCCATGCCATGGAGTTCTTCTGAGACTTAAGTTAGTTAATTAATGCAAAGCACTTAGATGGTGCCTGATCTGTAATGTTAGTTATTGGTATACATGTACACACTCTCTGGCTTCTGTCCTTCAACTGTCGTTAACAGGAATTGTATTTTAATCTTTACTCTTGTCCTTCAACATTCAAATGATCACAAAACTGCATATTGATGATCCTCATTCCTTTGGGAACCTAAATTTATTCACTATATTTTATTATTAAAGTACTAAATTCTTATTTTTGAATATTAATGTACAACAATCATTTGTTAATGCTCAACCACTGCACTGTACTTGTCCTATTTTGTAAATCCTCAAAATTTAAAATGCATAGTAGTGTTTATTAATGAGATTAACTACCAATTACAACATTCCTACAACACAACAGATACTGAATAAATGACAACTGTTATAACTTCCAGTTTGAAGCAATACTTTCATTTTATTCTCATCTTAACATTTGTGTTAAGCTCCTAAAATCCACAAAAGTCATAAAAATCATAAAACAAAACTGTAAGAGGGAGGAGGGCCCATGCATTCCTCTTATAAGATACTAGAGGCCCGATGCACGTAATTCGTGTATTCAGAAGGGGGAGGTCCCTCAGTCCCGCCTGTGGCCTCTCACAGTCCAGGAGCCCTTGCGGTATGTCCTACTGCCCTGATCCCAGCTCCTGGCTGAGTGATGGGAGCACACTGACCATCAGGGGGCAGCTCCTGTGTTGAGCATTTGCCCTCTGGTGGTCAGTGCGCATCACAGTGACTGGTTGTGCCACCATCAGGTCAATTTGCATATTAGCCTTTTTTTATATAGGATGATCTTCAATGTCCTTGAAAGATTATATATATGGTATATGAATAACTTGGGAAATGGTGAGTCATGGAACTGTGCTTGCTTCAAGATTATAAAACGGTCTTTCTGTTTCTCCACATTAGTAGACTAATTGCAGTTCTTAACTTTCCTGCTTTGGTTTCTCTCTCTTACCTTTCTGATATCTATGTGTCCTTCCTTCCCAATTTTCTCCAACCTCTCAATGATGGGTAAATCCATGAATGCAAACCAAGCAGCAAAGACTGTATGGAAGGATTAGTCCATGGACTCTATGCTTCACCCTGTGTTCTGTATGGCTCCCTGGTCCATGGCATTTTTTATGAAAGAGCTTCTGAACGTGTTTTACTTCCTGTAGATAAATTCTCTTTACCTCCGCTTCCCACACTGTATTGTGGGACTCTTCCCATTGAAATTTCATCTCCAAATTCACTGTGTAATGCTGAACATCAATTTTTCTCTTCACGAGTTCAGTTCAGCAGCCATCTCCTTTTGCGGCAGGCCTGCATGCCATGAATATGCATACCCTTTCCTAGGCTCAGAGCACTGTGAAGAATCCACAGGATTCCAAGGCCAGGCTGAGAGCACAGCGGTCACTCACATGCACCTGCAGGAAGCATTTAGGGGCACTGAATCTGATTGCTCTCGAAAGGGAATGCTTGGCTCCCTCTTGCAGTGCGTACACCAGCTCACAGTCAGCACTTCATACCTGTCCAGCCAGTGTAAGTGGTGCCATCCCGACGGTCTGCTGACTTCAGGCCTTTCTCCATTTGCTGCAGAAGCTCTCGAATCTTATTGTTCAAGCGCTGTGAGAACTCAGGAGTCAGCTGTAGATATGAAGAGGAAAACAAGCATCAAAATAGATGGGCCACTTGATTTCTTGGACTATAGCTATCAAAAAAGAGAGTATGCCAAACCGGTTTGGCTCAATGGATAGAGCGTCAGTCTTCGGACTGAAAGGTCCCAGATTTGATTCCGGTCAAGGGCACATACCTTGGTTTCGGGCACACCCCTAGTAGGAGGTGTGCAAGAGGCAGCTGATCGATGTTTCTAACTCTCTATCCCTCTCCTCTATGTAAAAAATCAATAAAATATTTTTTTAAAAAATAGGAGAGTACTTTATTTCCACTTAGACCACATTTTTCTGCCTGGAAGAACTAGACAATTACAGCAGGTTATCATTCAAAGTTATTTCATTAGAACATTGATAAGGAAAAAAAATAGATTCCTGCCATGTCCACAGTTTGTGTGGTTTGCATGTTCTTACCACATGTGTGTGAGTTTTCTCCCATATCCCAAAGAGGGAAGTGGCATCTACATTGTCCTTGTTTGTGTGTGTGAGTGTGTTGGTGCACGCACAGCCTGGGATGGAAGGTATGCTGTCCAGGATGGGTTCCTGCTCTGTGCCCTGAGCTACCACAATAGGCTCCCCCGACCCTTGACCTTGAACCTGATTAAGTGGGTTAGAGAAAAATTATCAGACTTTTTATTAATGTATATATAGATCACAATTATTTCAGTGTTTAATATTAGAAATAGTTTGGGTCTTTATTTAGAAGTTTGGTGATGTTTTTGTGACCAGAAATATGCTGTAGCAACTTAACTCTTTTTTATATCACCGAGCCTTGGGTAAACTGGTTTCCTTATATACTGGTTTGCTTAAAGTCACAGTTAGGACTTACTATGTTTTATTCTTAAACAACAGCAACAACGCAGAAACAAGACTTGAAGACTTACTGAAGACGGGAAATATAGTACACCCTTGAACACACAGGTTTGAAATGTGCAGGTCCACTTTTACGTGGGTTTTTTTACTTCACTGTGCAGCTCAAACTTGTGTTGTCCAAAGGGTAACTCCGAGGTTGGGAATCTAGTATGCAGTGGGCTGACTGTAGTTACACTCCCATTTCGTGTCACTAACCCCTTGCACTGCTCAAGAGTGAACTGTATTCTTGTTGTAACTTCAGTATTTTACAGAAAAGTTTTAATTAAATGCTAAAATAGATCAAAGATAAACTGGCGCACAGTAATTTCCATCTAGTAGAGATCATCTATTAGTGAAACTAATATTTTTATTATAATAAACGAATATTTTTATTATAATAAACATCATTTTATTAAATTAACCACAAATCAGAAGATGTTTGCTGTTTTCAAAAATTGGATTTTTAGTATTTAAGCTGCACCAATGTTAATTCCATAAAGAAATTGGTTTTGTATTCTAAAAAATGAGGATACACATTTATAAAAATCCATTTATAAAAATAAACATCTCTTAACAGTTCCCGGTCTATAATAAGATATAATTTGCAAGTGGATTGAAGCTCTCACTCAGGCTGGGGCTTTGGGGTTAGTGACATCCATATGAAGACCCACAGATGCTGGGCAAACTGTGAGCCCACACGATCATGATGTTATTTGTCCTACAGGCAATGAAAAAGTATTTTAAAAGTTCTCTATATACTGAGTCATGAAGTATCTCAAAAGGTCACTTTAATTGGTCCCTCAATAATTTTAGCACTCTCATTCCCAGACTTGTATTTCACAAAGCAGTCCAATCTCCAAACGATGTTGGGGAACATTACAAGGGGCCATTTTATTCCATCATGTAAGAGTTGAAAAAACAAACCTAACTACTACCTGTTGGCATCATCATCTCATGTTCTAAAAAGGACATATTGAAAAAAGAAGGTTATATGGAATTATTAATAATAAGATATTAAGTTTTACTTCTGAAGATCATCTCTGTTAAGGCAAATCAGACTATCAACCACCTCTGGATTATATATTCCGAAGCACCTCAATGATTCCTTATTTCACACTGAAGAAACCACATTGTGTGAAGGACACACTCCCATTACTTCATTTCTGCCAAGAGGTTACGATTTCAGTAAGTCTTGAAAACACATTCAGTAAGATAAAATATACTGCAATATTAATATAAAAGATCTATAAATCTCAACTAGATAGAAGAGTGCATCTACATGAGAACGTCATCCTCTGATTGTGGATAATTGATCATCTTGCTTTAAAGGACCAAGAAGAACGAGAATGCCTCAGGACGGGAAGTTACTTCCTATTTGGCACATAACTGCTCTTAATAAAGGTGACCTGCCTGAGAATATGGATTCCTTGGGGCAGACCACAAAATTATTCAACCTCTAGCAATACTTGAAGAGTTTCTAAAAGTCCCTCCCTCCATTTTTCTGATAGCTGCCAGAAGACAGAGCAGTTCCTTATTAATGTGTATATTAATATTAGCAAAATAAGGAGAACAGGTTTCCCTGATCTCATCCTTGGTGTTCAATGTTAAACACTTTTAGAACCTGTCTGCTAGTTTCTTTAGGGATTTGTCCAAACAACCACGTGTTATGTTATAAATTACATTGATACCTTTGGGCCTGAGGTTACATTTATTAATATATTTTTTCTCCTCTAAAGATAAGGGATAAGATGTGTCATTAGGTATTCCCTCTAGTTTCTCTTTGCCAAATTGTCATGAAACAGCATGTCCTCCTCCCACAAGACCGGATCTGCGGAGCTAGGCAGAACGCAGGTCCAAATGTCCAAAAGGCCGCCATAATTATAAGCAGCTTCGTTTGGGCAGCTCAAAAATAATCAGATTGCCCTAGCCGGTTTGGTTCAGAGTCTAGAGCGTTGGCCTATGGACTGAAGGGTCCCAGGTTCAGTTCCGGTCAAGGGCACGTGCTCAGGTTGCAGGCTGGATCCCCAGTGGGGGGCATGCAGGAGGCAGCCAATCAATGATTCTCTCTCATTAATGATGTTTTTCTCTCTCTCTCCCCCTTCCCTCCTCTCTGAAATCAATAAAATATATATAAAGAAAAGGAATCAGACTGACTTTAGCTCCATACACACTTAGATCTATCCTACACCTCCTTTTAGCCTACACCTCCTGTCCATCTCTGACCTCCCTCCTCCCAGCATCACTGGTCCAGGTTTGTCCAGACCAGCGTTTCTCAACCTGTGGGTCGCGAGCAGCTAGCAAGGTCTCCTAAGACCATCAGAAAACACAGATATTTACATTAAGATTCATAACAGTAGCAAACTACAGTGATGAAGTAGCGACAAAAATAATTTTATGGTTGGGGGTCACCACCACATAAAGAACTGTATTAAAGGGTCGCGGCCTTAGGAAGGTTGAGAACCGCTGGTCTATACGGATGAGTGCTTTCAGGAGCAAATCAACAGAACCACATACAGTTAACTTGACAGATATGAAAAATCTAAGGCCGTTATTCCACAGGTGAAATGCTCTCCTATGACCGAGTTCAGAAGAAAGAAACTGGTAAGAAATCTTAAAAAAAGTGTGCGTGCACTTAATCCAATCTAACCCAACTCTTAGGCTTTCTCAACTCGGTGTTCTTAAAGAGAATGCCATTCATTCTCTCCTTAACAGTGGTTCCCCCCCAAAAAGAGAAACCACCGGCCTCCGCTAACTCCTATCCAGGTTCTCTCCCGCACAGCAGGTTTGCGAACTGCACACCAATTGAACGGGCTAGCATTTTCCAGCTGTGGGGGCAGGTCCCATACACACAGAGCAAATGGTGCAAAGAATGTCAGGCCCATGTCCCACATCTGCCCTAATACTTTCAGCGGGGAGATGTCTTGACCCCCAAATCCCAGTCTCATCCTCACGCTGCTGCCCCTGTTAACCGGGCTGTTCCCCTCACTTTAAAAAGCAAACAAAAAGCCGAGACCGGTTTGGCTCAGTGGATAGAGCGTCGGCTTGCGGACTGAAAGGTCCCAGGTTCGATTCCGGTCGGGGGCATGTACCTTGGTTGCGGGCGCATCTCCACTGTGGGGCATGAATGAGGCGGCTGATCGATATCTCTCTCTCATCAATGTTTCTGACTTTCTATCTCTCTCCCT
>PVJN01026826.1:6513-28764 GCA_004026805.1 Lasiurus borealis | reverse complement strand
CGGCCAGAGCTGCCTTCCACCTTTCACCTTGTTGCGTCACTTTGCATATTTCTTCCTTATTGGCTGTGGGTGTCATCTTTGTCTCAGAATTATGGTTAATTTGCATGTTCTGTTTTTCTTAGATAGGATGGCTACCCTATCTTGTTTCTCTGGGTACTGAATTCAGCTTTCATCATTTAGTGCTTGAAATTTTTCACAAATCGTTTTCTTTTCTTTTCTTTTCTTTTTTTTTTTTAGGGAGGTGGTAATCCTCACCCAAGAATATTTTTCTATTTATTTTTTTTTAAATGTATTTTTATTGATTTCAAAGAGGAAGGGAAAGAGAGAGAGATAGAAACATCAATGATGAGAATCATTGATCGGTTGCCTCCTGCACGCCCACTACTGGGGA
Source organism: Lasiurus borealis (assembly GCA_004026805.1). NCBI lineage: Eukaryota > Metazoa > Chordata > Mammalia > Chiroptera > Vespertilionidae > Lasiurus > Lasiurus borealis. Next base: position 28,373 of record PVJN01026826.1, on the reverse strand, counting down.
TCAAGCCCACATGACCCAGGCATGTGCCCTTGACCAGAATTGAACCTGGGACTCTTCAGTTTGCAGGTCCATGCTCTATCTACTGAATCAAACCAGCTAGGGCCTGAGGATATTTTTCCATTGATTATTTTTAGAATGAGTGGGAGGGAAGAGGAGAGAGAAAGAAACATCAATGTTAGAGAGACATCTATTGGTTGCCTCCTGCTCTGGTCCTGACTAGGTCCAGGGATGGAAGCTGCAACTGAGGTATGTGACCTGGACCGAAATCGAGCTCAGTCCGTTGGCCAACACTCTATCCACTGAGCAATACAAGCTAGGGCTGGTTTTCTTTTGTTAGCTGAGTGACTCCTAGTACATTCTGTGAACTGGAGACCTTGGGAATTCTAGTGGGCTGGTTTTTTATTGGTGTGTTTGTTTTTTAACTGTTTTGCATTTTGACTGCATACAAACGATTCTTCTCCTCCCACGCCAGTGACCATTGAAACAAGAAGATGATGTGCTGGTGATGCTGATTATTGCTCACAGTCATGAGACTGATATGATAGTTTCTCTAGTGTTTCATGTTCATTCATTCAGCAAGCATTATCTGAATGCCTGTCCATGCCTGGTACCATTCTGGGCACTAGAAGGCACACTTCAATTTCCACCTGTATCCCCTTCATATAGAAAATTATCCCATATGCCTTCTCGGTTCAAGAGTAGCCTATTGTTTAAAAATAAGCTATTCTCGAGTGGAAAAGGCATATAAGATAATTTTCTGGAGGCTGTTGGGATGACTCATTCGAACTTCCTTCTCACTGCAAGGAAGTTCCCTCTACAGCCTTTCTGAACGGTCATCTCCCAGCCATCAGTCATTCTCCCTCTGGTCATGGGACTCACTCCTCCACAGGACAGGTCCAACCACTGCTTAGTGGCTCAGCATCAAGAAAGCCAGCCTTGTATTATTTGTTCTGTGCTCTGCAGCTAGCATCAAAGGAGTTTAGAAATAACAACTCTTTTGATTATGTTTATCCTAGTGCTAGCCATATTAATACAGTAATATTATCCAGTATGCATCAGTAGCAAGTGAAAAAAAAAGAAATGCCAGAAATAGCTCTTCTAGCTTTTGCTCTGAACCAAAAACATTACAAGCTGTCATTCAAAGCTATACATTAAGCACAGCTATGACATGTTTTCTCAAGCTCTCGGTGGCAGTTGCTTATATTGCTAGAGGCAGTGCCCCTTTAGACTTAAAATACAACTGTTCTTTTGATCACGGAGTTGACAATGAGGCATGCCAGTAAGCCAGAACAAGTGGAACAGGGAAACCGAGACATAACTGAACAAACTGGCAGAGCAATTTACAGCAGACACAGATGGTCACCTCCCTAGAAACAGAAGGTCTTCGTAGTATCTCAAGTCCAGATCCAGAAAAGCAGCAAACCAAGTGGGCAACACCAGTATCTGCTGCAATGACTAATGTCTCCCTGTCCTGACACTGATCAATCAGTGAAGACCACAACCCTGAAGGAGCACACCTAGAAAACTGATAAATATTCTGTTGAAACCCTTCCCTGAGAACCCCCCTAAGATTCCTGCCTGCAAGAGAGAGATAAAAGCCTCAGACAAAGGACTCAGTGAGCCTTCTCCTTCCCAGGAGCACACCTGTCCGTGCATCCCCTGCCTTCTTCCCCCACAGACTTGCATCTCCTACTCTGAGGCTTGCAACCAGGTCAGCAATGGGCAGCAGCAGTTTGTCCCAGACAAACCCTGAACCTGTCCTCAAGGTCCCGCCCCTTCCCTCTGACTTCCTAGTGAGCCAAAGCAGACCAGCCTAGGCTCATTTCCCTAGTCCTTTCTTGTTTCACTGTCCCCAGCTTTAATAAACTTCCTCTAAAATTCACCTGGCCTTGCCCTAGCTGGTTTGGCTCAGTGGATAGAGAGCGTTGGCCTGGGACTGAAGGGTCCCTGATTCAATTTTGGTGAAGGGCACATGCTCAGATTGCGGGCTTGATCCCCAGTAGGGGGTGTGCAGGAGGCAGCTGATCAATGAATCTCTCATTATTGATCTCTCTCTCTCTCTCCCTCCCACCTTCCCTCCCTCCCTCCCTCTCTGAAATAAATAAAAATACATTTTTAAAATATAAAATAAAATTCACCTGGGCTCACATTGTGAAATTTGTCCTGTACGACAGACACTACAGGCTGTCCCTAGGCAGACCTGTTCAGGCCCAGGTCTTCCTTCCAATAAGAATAAGAACAAAACGTTAAGCTAACGACAGGTGAGAGAGCAATTCCAAGGCTGAGATGTAAGTAGACAAAGAAAGCAGGAGTAGAAATTGGGGTGGGGTAGGGGAATGTTTGCCCTCTTAAAGAGATCATTTCTGCCAGTGCTGGATTATCAGGTAGGGAAGACTGGAGAGAGTGTCTAGCCCACCCTGACAGTTGTCTGAATTCATTTTGTAGACAGAAAACAGCCCAAGACCACTTTCTGGGTAATGTGCATGGTAATAGCATGTTGGGTTCACTCATTGGACTCGAGGTCTGGCAAGTGCTGGCATCATGAACAGCACAAGTGCCCACTAAGATGGGAGCGTCCGTGCCATCCTTCTGATGAGAAACAGCTCATCAGGCAGTCCTGATCTGAGTTGGTGGAGCCAACTTCACAGCCTACTTGCTAATTTTCCATGATGGCCATTCAGGCAGGACCTCCTCCTTCAAAGACCACACCATCCTAACAGAGTGGCTGGAGGCCAGAGCCCATCAATTGGGTTTGTAAGCCTCCCACACCCACTTCCTAGTTGTAATGATTGGGGCAAGTTATTTCTCTGTACTTCAATTTCCTCATTGGTCACATGGAATTAATAGCAATACTTTATAGGGTTGTTGTAAAGATTAATCAAATTATTATATCAGAAATGTGCACACATTATGTACTCAACAAACGTTAGCTATTCTTTTTATTACTCTGCTCTCCAAGTATTTCCCATTATCTTTACACTAGAGGCCTGATGCATGAAATTCGTGCCAGGGGCTCAGCCCTCGCAGGCCAGCTGCCTCGCAGCCCTGCCCCCCTGCCCACTGGTTGTTCTGGTTCTGGAAGGCTGTCCGGGAAGGTTGTTCCAGAAGATTGTTCTGCCATCTCGTCTAATTAGCATATTAGCTCTTTATTATCTAGGATTCTAGTGAGCTGTTCAGTGAGCTAAGGTGGGAGTTACCAACTTAACCCATATTAAAAACATCTGTGGTGTACAGAGCTCATGCTTTCACATCTACCAGCAAGTCAAACCAGATTTCCCTTTGGCCACTACACTGTGTGTGTGTGTGTGTGTGTGTGTGTGTGTGTGTGTGTTTGTCCTCTGGTAAAATCATTGTCCTGACAGTTGTCTGAATTCTAACACAGCACTTCCCTGGACTCTGCTGTCCAGATGCAGCATCCTGGGTAAGATCATGTGTTCTCAGGTATAACAATTATTCAAAGAAAAATAAAAGGCCCAACATAGTTAGGCTTTCATCTTGTTTCCTGATTCATTTCCAGAGTTATTTTAGAATCAAGGGTCACTTAAATTCCATGTTCCTTCTTCAGAAATACCGTAAGTAAAGTATTCTAGGCATGTAAGAATTTAATGCAGGGATCGCAGTTAATCACAAGCTACTCGTATTGATCTCCAGTTCTTGTCTGTTTTATGACCAGGAACTCTCATAGGTCCAACTGCATTTGCGTCACCTCTGGCCTGTCCCTATGAGTCACAAACTATAGGCTACCATATCCTGAGGCTCAAATCCCAAGGTTAATAGCTTCTCTTGTTTCAGCAATCAGTAGTCTTAGGGATAAAGCAAGAGGAGCGCCTTAGATGGGACACCTGAGTTAAGGAACTGTGAGGTGGAATTATTAGTGACCTTACTTACCCCCAAACCAGCCAGGAGGTGTTGAGGTAGATACCATGGTGGTAGAATGGATGCTGAAGCATAACTACATGTTGGCTCTTTGTATTCAAATAATTTTCTCATCAGAAAAAAAAGAACCTGGAATGTAATCTGGTCTTTTCTCTTATAATCTTTCCCAAAGAAACTAAAATCGATTGCATCTTTATTTACAAAATCCTTATGATACAGAAAGGGAAGAGACAGACTAGACCCGAAGAGAAAACTGAAATATAGTCGTCTTCCCTTATCCGCGGTTTCACTTTCTGTGGTTTCAATTACCCATGGTCAACCACAGTCCAAAAATACTGAATGGAAACTTCCAGAAATAAACAATTAATAAGTTTTAAATTTCATGCTATTCTGAGAGCATGGTGAAATCTCGCACTGTCCCATTCTGTTCCACCCAGGATGGAATTCACCCCTATGTCCAGCAATATCCATGCTGTATACACTCCCTGCCTGTTAGTCACTTAGTTGCTATCTTGGTTATCAGAGACACAGAGAGAGAGTGAGAGACAAAGAGAGCACATTCAGTATGTTATAATTGATTTTATTACAGTATGTTCTTTTTATTGATCTATTTTATTAATAGTCATTGCTATTAATCTATTACTGTGTCTAATTTTCAAATGAAACCTTATTATAGGTATGCCTGTATAGGAAAACCCAGTATACATCAGATTCAGTACTATCTGCAGTTTTAAGTATCACTGGGGTTCTTGGAATGTATCCCCTGTGCATAAGGGGAGCTACTGTACAGGAGGGAAGGGATTTGCAGTGAGTCAGTGAGAAAGGGAGACATGCAGCCACACTTCCTGTTGTCCTGCTAGGTCTTATTTGCCTGTAGGTAAGAAAACAGGTATTATGCAGTCCAGTCATTTCCCTACCAACACCACTTCTGTTTGCCCCAAGGGATGCAAACACTGTCCAGGTGGATAGGAAAAGCAACTGAATTTTCCTTCATAGATTTTCCTCCAGTGGACCAGGGCAGCTTTAGAGATCTGGGAGTGAGCTAAGAATAAACACTGCTCTCAAGTGTTCCATTTTATCCTGATGCTTCCTATGGCCCACAACTCTTCTAGCTTTGTGGGCAACTCCCCTGCCCTGGTTCAGCCACTTCCTTAGTGGGCCAGGGCAGGGTTCTATTTCCAAATCTTTCCAGAATCCAAGTTGACCCTGGCAAAAGAATACAAAAACAGAACTGTTAAAAATCTTCCACAGTGGATTTCTGATTCACATAAGGAACTTACTATTTCTGATGAAGCCTCTCCCAAATTTTCATTAAAAACCTCATGAAGGCCTGGCCAGTGTGACTCACTGGACTGAGTGTCCTTCCTTGCACCAGGAGGCGACAGTTAGATTCCCTGTCTGGGCACATGCCCAAGTTGTGGGCTTTGTCCCTGGTGGGAGTGTGCAGAAGGCAGCTGATCGATGTTTTTATCTCTTGCTCCCTCTCCTTCTCCCTTACTCTCTTTTTAAAATCAATAAAAATATATTTTTTAAAAACCTCATGAAGGTATGGGAAGACAAAGGAAGAAACTTAGGAAAAAAACAAAAACACTAGGACTGACATAAGTCGGAAGATGAGAGGAACTGAAATTAACTTAAGGCAGATGGAGTGTGTCGTGGTAGAGTGGATGCTGAAGCATAACTGCATGTTGGTTCTTTGTATTCAAATGAGAACGTATATGATCACACATTAATTTTGAAGGTGGAAAATTTGATAATTATAAATTCTTCATCCCTGTTTCATTCTTCTTCTTTACAATGTTAAAATGGGCAGGTGATACCGGTAACTCTTTTCCTGTGTATTCTTTCAGAAGTAGTTAATGTATTAACAAGCATATAAGACTATAGATGGCTTCTGTCATTCTTATCTATAGAAATGGTAGCTTACCATGAAAAAAATATCTTTGATATTATCTTATATCTATTTCTATTAATCTGCATTACTTTTTTTAAAGCCTCATCCAAGGATACTAAGTTTTTTTAGAGAGAGAGAGAGGGAGAGAAAGAGAAAGAAATATCCATGTGAAAGAAAAAATCAATCAGTTATCTCCTCTATATGCCCTGACCAGGAATCAAACCCACAATCCTTTGGTATATAGGACAACACTCCAAACAATTGAGCCACTCAGAGAGGGCAATCTGTATTACTTTTTAAGAGCTGCATAATAATGCTCTGCATGGATAGTTCATAATTTAATCTGTCTCTTACTGATAGACAGGCCATTTACTAGTATAACCTTTTATTGCTACAAAAGAAGCTGCAATGCATATACTCTTGTACACACATCTCTACACACATGCCCAAGTACATCTTTGGAAGAAATTCCTAGAATTCAAATTGCTGGAACAAAGATAAATGCTTTTTTTTTTTAAACAAACATTGCCCAGTTTCAGAGCTTTTATTTAATTTATTAATTTATTTGTTTATTTATTTGGTTATCAAATGATCTTAGCCAAAACGCCATATCAAATGATCTTTAATTGAAATATCTTCCTTTGTAGTTATTTTGATATTGTTGTTGCTGCTGTTAATCATCACCTGAGGATATTTTTTTCCATAGATTTTTAGAGAGAATTGAAGGGAGGGAGGGAGAAAGGGGGGAGAGAGAGGAAAAAAAAAAAACATTAATGTGAGACACATTGGTTGCCTCCTGCATGTGCCCTGACTGGGGCAGGGGATTGAAACTGCAACCCAGGTATGTGGCTTTGATTGGAAGTTGAACCCACAACCCTTTGATGTGTGGGCTGGTGTTCTAATTACCGAGCAATACTAGCCAGGGCTCCTGTGTATTTCTTTTTTTTTTTTTAATATATTTTATTGATTTTTTATAGAGAGGAAGGGAGAGGGACAGAAAGTCAGAAACATCGATGAGAGAGAGACATCGATCAGCTGCCTCCTGCACACCCCACACTGGAGATGTGCCCGCAACCAAGGCACATGCCCTGACCAGAATCAAACCTGGGACCTTTCAGTCCGCAGGCCGATGCTCTATCCACTGAGCCAAACCGGTTCCGGCTCCTGTGTATTTCTTAACCAGCTGGGCATTCTACTGCACTACTGTTAATCTGTTGATGTCATCTATGATGTCATGAGGGTGGTAGTCATCAATATTGCAGCCCCACAGACTGGACAATCCAGGGCAATTCTTATCTTAATGTCTCTATACCTGCTGGGTGTCCATGACTGGGTTTAGAAGGGTGTCTGTAAACCCCTTGAGACTGTATGAAAAATGTCAAATGTGTGTTTTTCTCGAGACAGTATTCATGGCTTTAATCAGAGGGGTCTGTAACTCTAACAAGAATAAGAACCACTGAGTCAACAAGTCCTTGTTCAGCATCAAAAAGCAACTAAGTAGCAGAAGTTGAAGCTAAGCAGGGCCCAGAAAATGCTTTCCTCAGCTCCCTGGAGGAGCCAGAGGGAGGATGCTTGAGGCTGATTTTTACCTCTGGGCTTGTACCTGTAATGGGCCTCCTCCAAGGAAGATGGCTCAAGTACACATACGTGAGGAACCTTGCTCCCACGCACCACAGGGCCTCTCTACATTACTTTCTGATAATAACTTACTATTACCTCTTAGAAGTGGAAAGGTGTTTGCCTAAACCAGAGTTTCGAATCCATAGTGATTCATTGGCCATTCGTGGGGATCTCTGCTCTGTGACAAGTCAGGCTTCTCATGCTGCCTATGTCTAGGCCTTAAAGGGTTAATGGTGTTGAGCAGAAAGTTAAAGGTCTTTTCCAGAGTAATTTACATCCTGGCATTTCACTGCAATGTATCTCTGCTGCTGATTACAGATAAAAGATTCACTGTGGTATTCATGTCTAGCAGTCCAGACCAAGAAGTGATATGGCAATTTCCTGACCACAAACATCTTGAACCTTTCAAAAGAATCCTCAGAGGTGGTGGTTCAGGTTTCCATAGCAAACACTCAGTCCAGTTCAAACACAACTGAACTCCAAGTTACTACCGTAAAACCACAAGAGGCCATAATAGAAATCCTAAATTCCTTGGGAAATTAAACTTTATCTTTATTTGTTTGATTTGCATATACGTGAAATGATAACTACAATAGGTTCTGCCAAAACTCATCATCTCAGATATAAAAGAAGAGAAAAAACACTTTTCTCCATATGAAGAGAACTCAGGATTTACTCTCTTAACATCTTTCTTATATATCATAGAGCAGAGTTAACAATCTTTTTTTAAAAAAAATTTTATATATTTTTTATTGATTTTTTACAGAGAGGAAGAGAGTTAAAAACATCAAGGAGAAAGAAACATCCATCAGCTGCCTCTTGCACACCCTCTACTCGGGATGTGCCCGCAACCAAAGTACATGCCCTTGACCGGAATCAAACCTGGGACCTTTCAGTCCACAGGCTGACGCTCTATCCACTGAGCCAAACTGGTTTCGGCAGTGTTAACAGTCTTTATCATATTGCACATTACATCCCTAGCCCTACTTATCTTAGGAAAATTAGTTTTAATATAGCAACCCATCTCAGTTTCAATTTTGTTTATTTTAAAATAAGCAAAAACTTTTGTTGGAAATCTATATTTGTCTAGAGGTGTTAAGCACTGTAAAACCATGGGGTGAATTTGATGTGATAGGTATAATAAAGAGGTATAATAAAAAGCTTGAGAATGGGGACAATTTCAGCCAATGAGGTTTATCTGAGGTGTGATTATTGCTCATTGGGAATGGGGCCAATTTCAGCATTTATAACATTACCTAGAGTTTATAGCATAATAATAGACCTATGATTTCATTAATGCTTTATTTATCAAACATGCACATATTCATAAAATGGTTAGAAGTATGCTTCTAAAACTTAGTTTATCAAAGTCCAAGAAACACCTGAATTACAATTATCCAGGGAGCCTCTTAAATAGGCAGATTTCTGGGTCCTACCCCTATACTAGATATGAATTTTTAGAGAGGGGCAAAAATCTGCATGTTGTGCAAGCTTCCTGGGGGATGTACTTCCAGCTTGGAAACCTTGGCTTTAGAAATCGCCTTAGGTTAGCCTTCTACCCTCCACAGCTCCATCAGAAAGGGCCTGTGAGTACCTCTGCCTAGATACCTCTGGTGAGAGAGTTCTCACCAACTCCAAGCCCATGCAGCCTATGGTTTCACTTCCTTAAATTTAACCAGAAGCTACCATCCAAAAAACTCCTACCCAGCTCTGCCCAGCGCCACACAAAGTGAGTTGATTTCCTCATCCACATGCCAAGCCCCTCAAGCATGTAGGGCTACTAACATGTGTCCCCACACCCCTCAGTCTACCCACTCTAGTGGAAACAGCTCTAGTTCTTTTAACCATATTTCAAGATATGGTTGGCAAAAGGTAAGTTAAAGAGGAAGAGGAAGATATTTGGTCAAGATTTAGTTAATAAGCCAGGAAGCCACAAATTCAAACCTCAAATCACTATGAACCAAGCACTGATGGAGCCACAGTAAGACAGAGACTAACTGTTTCTAGTAGCCTGACCCTGACGAAGGACCATGACTTGGAGCCTTGGGATTCTCATCTGTAAAGTCAGGTTAATAACCCCACCCCAGGCTGTAATGAAGACTAAAATGAGTAAGCTAGGGCAGTAGTCGGCAAACTCATTAGTCAACAGAGCCAAATATCAACAGTACAACGATTGAAATTTCTTTTGAGAGCCAAATTTTTTAAACTTAAACTTTTTCTAACGCTACTTCTTCAAAATAGACTTGCCCAGGCCGTGGTATTTTGTGGAAGAGCCACACTCAAGGGGCCAAAGAGCTGCATGTGACTTGCAAGCCGAAGTTTGCCCACTACAGACCTAGGGTAACTGTTATTCAAAGTCCCTCCAGGAAAGACAATGGAGCACCTATCAAACTGCCTTCATAAGCAGCCCTAATTGCAGTGAAAGCAAACACTCAAGGGCTAAATTTGGGCTAACCCACAGCCCAAAGCCTATGCAAAAATATTTTGAAGTTTCTTGTTTTATATTAAAAAGGTATCTAAACTTTGAATTCTACTCCAGAATTTATCTGTGGTTGTATAAAAAAATTTTTTAGCCTTTAATATCTGTGTAAAATTGACACCAAAGGAAAATCCACCCCACCCCACCCCCCACACACACCTTATTTATTCTGAAACGATAGGTGATCCCTGGCATACCGTTTAGCATCCCCAGGGCCTGTCAATCACCTCCATCTCTCTTAGAGAGGAGCAGGTTTAGTCTACAAGCAGGTGAGCAAGATGAGGAAAACAAATGAGTGACCAGACATAAGCAAAGAAACGAACCACAAGACATGAGTCTGGGTATGACCAGGAGGCTCAGTCTTCAGATGCTGAGAGCTGGTGTGGTCCCACTTGACTGTGCTTGAAATCGCTTTCAGAGGAAAATTATCCCTTACAAAGGCAAGAACATCTAGGAGGGAAATTCATTGACACCGTTGATTCACTGGTTGTGTGTTTGTGCATGCTTGTGTCTACGTGTGTGTGTGCCCAAAGCAATAGAAATCTGGCCTAAGATGAATGTAGAGGATCTGGCCTTGGCCATTCAGGGTTTTGGGTGGTTATGGTCACCCATTTTCTAAATCCTGTCCCCTTCCTCTCCTGCTTGGCTATCAATAGAGTTACATGCAATGGAAGGAGGAGGCGGTTTCTAGAATGGATGGACAATGGGATGGATCTTTTAGAGGAGGGGGTCCTATCCATTCTTGCCACAAATGTTGGGAAGATAGTTATAAAGCAATAATATCTTTGGCCCGCCAGTCTCCAGCTGGGCAAAGCCACAACAAAGAAGTGAAACAACCGCTGGCAGATTAAATAATAATTATCGAATAATAATAACAGATTCAATAATAATAATTATTATAGAGTCCTTTGTGCCAGGCATTGTGCTGAAGGCATTAGATACACAAGGAGAAAAAAAAGTAAGAAAGTAGGAGCAAGTTTCTTAAAAGGATCAAGGAAAGAATTAAAAAGTAAAACTTGGGTGTTAGACTGAATCAGCTCCAGGGACCATGGACTCAGTCCTCTGGTTTGAGTGCCCAAACGCGCACAGTGCTCGGCGCGCGAACTCCGTAAGGACAGCTCGGTCTCTGTCTGGAGTCCAGCGCCGCAGAGCCTGCTCCGGGGGTCCTGCGGCGGCGAAAGGCCGCGCCTGTCCGCGGGGAGCCCGTCCCGCCGCGGCCTCCGCTCCACCCGGCGCCGCCCGGGCCGCCCGCCCACTTGCCGGCTACGGGAACCCCCTCCGGGGCGCGGCGCAGGCCGGCGTCCCCGCGAGGCGCTCTGGGGCTGCCGCGCCCCCTTCCCTGGGCGCCGGACCCCGGCTCGGGGGCCCCCTTACCGATCGTGCGGAGACGGGGCTTCGCCGGTCCTCCGAGGCCACGGGAGTCACGCCCTCGTCGGGGCAGGGCGGCCGGTCTTATTCCGGGCGGACCCGCCCCGCTTCAGGGTGGAGACTGCGCCCGAGTTCCTGGTTGTTCCTCGGCCCGTGGGACCGGAAAGGCGTCCCGGGCGAAGCGCACCAGGAACCGCGACTGGGACCGCGGGGGGCGTCGCCCGGCCGGGGGAGGGGGATGACAGGGAGGGGAGAGGGCACCGGACACCTGCCTGCTCCCCAGGCACCGGCAGGTCCCACTCTCCCGGCCCCGGATCGCCCAGCCCGCCCGGGGCCGCCCCGCCCGCTCCTGCCCTGAAGAGTCGGAGCTCCCGTACCCTGCGCGTCCCCGGTGCCCGCGGGCCTCTGCGCTGGAGCCGGAGCCCCGCCGCGCCCTCTGCACCTTCTCACCGCGGGGCTCACGCTGAGCCGGTGGCTGGAAGAGTGGGGAGTCCAGTCAGTCCCCCCCTGCGCATTATTGTAATATACCGTGCAAACGTTCCTAGAGGTTCCGCTTCTCTCTCGTGGAAAACTGAGTTCCTTCCTGGGGGGAGCCTTGGAGACAGGAGTCAGCAGCAGCCCCAAAGCGTTCCCGCTTCACCTGTTCCATTCCCAGGGTTCGGTCCCGGCCTGCAGCAGCCCCTGGGCTCGCCTGGGCGCCGCATTCGCCCCGGGGTTACCGTCAGTGTGTTCGCGGCCTCCTGCCTGGACACAACAAGCCTTTTGCAGGCACTGAGTGGAGGTCGTCTTTGACCTGCGCCCAGCACTGTTTCTCTGCAAGCTGAGTGAATGCTTGCGGAGTGAATCCGAGAGGTAGCTTTGGGAGAGTGTGTTTACTATTCAACAGACCAAAATCCAAGTGGCAATTAGCACCCTTAAAGCTAGAGAGGTAACAGTAAGTGATTTCATTTCAGGTATGGCTGAAGGGTCAGACTGATGTCAATTCTAAACTTGGTTTTGCCCCTTTTCTATGCTTTCAAACCTAAAGTTTCTGAGCTGCTGTTTATGAACCAAGGAGGGATAATAATTAACAAGACAAACAATAGAAAAAGAATAAAATATGGATAGTTCATTTCCTCAGAGACTATCATATCCCTTTAACAATAACAATTAAGGAAATGCTGCCATTGCCCTGCCTTTTCTACTCACAGTGCTCCCAGCTCACACAGCTTCTTTCTCCTCGTAACTTCTCCCAGCCCAGGTTGGGAAGCCACAGCCAGAAGCTAACTTTTATGGGGTACAAAAGGACGGGAATAAACCCGGGACACTTTTCCTATTCCACAGCAACCACAGACTTCGGCTGAGATTAAATTTCAGCAGAGACCATATCTTGGCTCCGTTTCTTCCTCTACTAGTACACTATCCTACTTCTCACAGTTTCTCTTGAGAATATCCTTTCATTAAGGCACTTACCTGGGAGAATCCCTCTCTCTGGCTCTGCTGCCAGGAACCTGACCCAAGACACAGTGTTTTAAAAATTAATGTAGTTGTTGAAATGAGACACTCAAAGGAGCCTTTAAATTAAAGATAGCAGGATGAACACATACATTTGCTTCAACTCCCTCTGGAAGTCCAGCTAATACAAGAGCAGTTTTGTTTTGTTTTGTTTTGTATCTCACAAGGACAAGGGAACAGCTTGGAAAAAATAGCAAAATTATAGGAACCTCGAAAGCAGATTGGCAAGTGATAATGGACTTCCTCAGACCCGAGAAAACTGACTCCCAAACTAGGAGCAGGGAAAGCTGAAAAGCAACATAATATTGTAGAATTTCTCAGGATACGCAGGAATTTGCTGGGACAGGTACTTCTGAAAGTGGGTGTATAGTTAAGACTAAAATGAGGAGGATTTTTTTCTAAGTCTATAGGAAGGCCCTAGACTCCTCCATCCCCTTCCCACAGGGCACAGCTGCCATTGCCTCTCTACTAATTGGATGGAAGATTGGAAACATTCTCTGGAGGTGATAAAGCAGAGGATCTCCAATACGGGACCTTTCAGTTATACAGTGTTTTGGTTATCTACAGCTGCCTAACAAACTATCCCAAAACCTAGTGACATAAAACAATGACCATTTTGTTACGTCTCATGATTTTGGGGGTCTGAATTTGGACAGGGCTTGTCTGGGCAGTTCTTCTTTCCCATGTGGCATCGACAAAGGTCACTTGGTGGCATTCACCTGGCAGATGGGCCAGTCTGAAGCATTCACTCACGTATCTGGCATCCCGGCAAGGAGAGCTGGAAGGCTGGTCTCAGCCAGCATTGTCAGCCAGACCACCTGCATGTGCTCCTCCCGAAGGCAGTATCAAAGTAATGGAATTTCCTACATGAAGGCTCAGGGTTTCCACAAAGAATACTCCGAGAGATCCAGGAAGAAGCTACTGGGCTTATTATCGAGGCTTGGAAGTCCTTGAATGTTATTTCTGTTGCATTCTATAGGTCATGCAAATCACTATGGCCAGCCCAAATTCAAAGGAAGGGCAATTAGGCTCTATCCCTGCATGGGGTGTTAATTAGACAGGGACCACCCTGAGAGGGTCTGCTTCTGGATGGCCCGTAGTGTGTGGGCTCTGGACGTGAGGCAGGAAATAGTTCACAACGTGAGTCCAGGTGATTTTGTGACTACGTTTATTAAAGTTGGGGACACTTAAATAAGGAAGAGCCTAGGATACAAGAAGCAACAGGAGAAAGACTAGATGGACTGCTTCATTCGGCTCTCTGAAAACGTCATGGAAAAGAAGTGAGCCACAGTGGGTGGGGCTGCTGACAGCTCACTGGAGAGCCAGAGAAAAAGGGGTCTTGGACAGGTTCCGGGTTAGCCCTGGATTAGCTGCCGCTGCCCACTGCTACCCTGGTTGCAAGTCTCCTGGGATCCCTTGAATTCAGGAGATACATTCCTGTGGGAGAAGAAGAAGGGGAAAGGAAAGGTGTGGGTGTGCCCCCAGAAGGAAGAGTGTGTGCTGTGTCCTACGTCTTGAGGGCTTTAAAGGCTGGGATTTAGGAAGGATCCCAGCAGAAGAATTATCAGCCTTTCCAGATATAAACTTTCGAAATAGTGGTCTCCACCAAAGGGTCAGCTCCAGGACAAGGAGTCATTAATCATCACAGTTTGTCCTGGCCTCGCCTGCCTGGTTTTGCTGCTTTTCTGGGCTTAGATCTGAAAAACAACTGAGGCCTAGATGTTATCTCTAGGGAGGAATGGTCAGGAGGGTCTAACCTGCATGACCCTATATGCCTGGGAAGTAAAGGCCACCCTGAGGGCCAGGTCCAGCACCAGTTTTTCCTGTTGGTAGGCCCCGGGGGGCTTTTGCCCCATGACCTTCTGCGTCTGGCTGTAAATTGCTCAGCCAGTTTGTGCAGCTCTCTGTCTTAGTTTCCCCATTCCTCTTGTCAAGGAATTTTCCTAGCTTTATTCTATCCTGCCTCAGGGAGACTCACAAAAAGAAAATTACTGCAGCTTTAATCTACCACTCAGGACTAGGGGAGTGATATGAAACTGAAGATGTATATGAAACTTAATGTGATGAATATTGAGCTGCTCAGTTTTCTTCACGTGGCTCCCAGAACACCGGTGGGGAGTTTGGAATACTGTATTCTTCTTTGGGGAGGAGTAAGGATCTAAAGAGACAGTCATCATTGCTCAATGAAACTGGAGCAACCCTTCAGCTGACCTCGCTGTAGTGAAGCCCCACCCACTTACACAGGAACAAAGCTTCCAGGCAGCATTTTATTTAAATATGTTTTTATTGATTTCAGAGAGAGGAAGGGAGAGGGAGAAAGGAATAGGAACATCAGTGATGAGACAGAATCCATGGGGGACTGAGCCTGAAACCAGGGCGTGACCAGGAATTGAACCGTGACCTCTAGTTCATGGGTTGACATTCAACCACTGAGCAGCACCAGCCGGGCCTAGGCAGCATCTTAGATCTCACGCTTAGGTTGCAAAGTAAAATGCAGAACACTTAGTTAAATTAAAACTTCAGATAAACAACAAATAAATTTTTACTGAAGTATAAAACATTTATATACTATAAGTATATCCTAAATATTGCATGGGACAGACTTATACTAAAAATTATTTATTATTTATCTGAAATTCAAATTTAACTAGGTGTCCTATTTTGTTTTGCTAAACTTGGCACTTTTAAATAAGAGCAGCGAGCTGAAGGTCATCAGAATTTAAGGGAAAGTTTTGGTGTGAAACATAGAACAGAAAAGAAAAGACACTTGGAAGAAAGAGACTATTTTTGAACAAAGAAATAATAAATTTATAAGAAATTGATAGGACAAAAAAGTTAGTGGTCATTAGAATGGAATCAAATTTGGGGTATTTATTAATGAGAGATTGAAACAGTATTAAATAAGAAAAGAGCAACAGGATTTGTTTATGCAGACTGTTTGGCTTTGAGTTATTGAATTCTAACAATTAAGGGTGTCTTCCGAGGTGTGGGGAGGACACCTTCTACATGGAGATTTAATTTCTGCACTCAAGGAGAAAGGGAGGCCCACGGTGCCCTTCTGGCTGCTTGTCAAGTAACTTTAATTCAAAGAAATCAATATGCCATTGTGGGTACTTTGGGGCAGCCTGTCTTGGGCACTGACATAAAAGATAAGAAAATTAGAAAGTCAACTCAGGACATCTGGGAAACAGAGGAGAAAAAAAAATCAGTTAAATAATCCAATTATTCTTTTTTAGAACTAAAGGACATGCATTTTCACATTGCAAGTGCTTGCTGAGCCCAGCGCAAGGGACAAAAACAGAACCACACCAAGGAACATCATGATAAAATTTCAGAAGACTGAAGATACAGAGAAGATCTTATAAACACTGGGGGATATAGGGGATGAGGTTTCATACAAAGAATCAAGAATCAGGTAGCATCCGATTTCTCCATAGCAACATGTGAAACTAGAAGACAATGCAATAAGGCCTTTATAATTCTAAGGGAAAATAATTTACAACACAGATTTTCAGGACCCATCCAAACTATTGTCCAAGTGTGGGGGTAAATAAATATATTTCCAGGCACGCAAGATTTTACAAAATATTTCTCCCATGTATCTTTCTTATGAAGCTGTCAGATGGTGTGTTCAACCAAAACAAGAAAGTTAAAAAAGTGAATAGCAGAATGATACACCTGAAAATCGGATGTTGGGGAAGGGTGGTTACGTAGCACTGGACTTACTGATTTCTAATTTTCCTTAATTGCAGAGTATAGCTAACATTTATATAAGTAATATGTGCCAGGCAGTATTTTAAGTGCTTTAGATATAATCAGTTAATCCTTGCAAGAATTCTGTGAGTTAGATACTTGCATACAATTGTGTAGGCGAGGAAGAAACTTTTCTCTACCCTCAAGGTTCTTCTGGCTGACCTGGTAATCAACTAGACATGAGACAGATTAGCAAAATAACCAAATTTAATATATACATAGGCACAGAAACTTTGATATAAGTCAGAGACCCCTGCATGCATAAGAGTTTCAGAGATTAGGAAGGGGATCAGCTAAATGAAACATTCTGAGGTAGGGATAAGGTAAGATGCGTGGGGGCTTTAAGAAGAGCAAGTAGTAAATAGAAGTTTGTCCTGTCCTATAGATAGGTCAAAAGAGGGAAAAGCCCCCATTAAAATTCTTCAGGTAGTCAAGGGAGGGGCAGATGCTCTTGAGCCTTCAGCTAAAGTTGCCTTTAGCTCAAAACAATCTGCATACCATAGAGGCACATCTTGGGGTAACTCCACATTGGTATCCATAGGTATTACTACTGGTGGTATACAACCATTTTTTCATTGAACAGAATTGTATTAAACTTTTAATGGTAGATTGCATTTTCAAGATTAGTCTCACATGCTCTTCAAAAACTCTCTCATGTACCTCTGACCCCTTTCTTTGAACCCAAGTGGGCTCCTTGGGGGGGGGGGGGCTTCTGTGTCTATACAACAAAAGTAACTCAATGTGGCTTTCAAGGCTGAGTCTTAAAAGGTGATACAGTTTCTATCTAGTTTTCTCACTCAGAATATATGCCTGTGGAGCCCTGAGCAGCCATGTAATAAATTCGGCTGCCCTGAAGCCATTGTGCTATGGAGACCACATGGACAGACCACATGAAGATAGATTTGGAGGAGCCCTCATTGTTCCAGCCCCAGCAGTTTAAACTTTTTCAGTTCCAGTGCTAGGCATGTGAATGAGGAAGCCTTCAAGATGACTCCAGCATTGTCTCTGTCTCACTGCAGCCAACTGAGTGAACTTGAGTGAGAAGTATCTACTGAGCCCAGTCAATCACCAGAATCATGAGAGATAACAGTAGTGAATAACTGTTGTTTCATATCTCAAAATTGGGTGTTATTTAATGAAGCAATAGATAACAAGAGCACTTTCAGATAAAAGTGGCAGGGTGCCGGGCGGGGGGGGGGGGGGGGGGGGGGGGGGGGGGGGGAGGGGGGAGAGGGCGTGGAAGGGGAGACATAGGAGGAGGGGTTAGCCCAGATTTCTGAATCTTCCTTCCCCATACTCACTGAGAGGGCCCATGGCATGTAAAGAAGGGGAATTCTTACCTTGATTGACAGGCTCCTCTCTGAAGATGTTCATCTTAGGAGGATAGCCAGGCCATTGGCTGTGAAGGATGTGAGGACAAAGGCCTGATAACCTTCAGTCACTTGGAACAGTGGCTTTAGATAACATTGAGAAGAAAGCTGGCAAGGGTGATGCTCCTTGCCAGACGGCTCCTCTGCAGTCCTTTTAGGCTGCTGGAAGGTAACCAATTCTTCAGTCGAAGATGCGGGAAGATTCTAATAGCATCCAAATAGGCAGGCTGGGAGCCAAGAAGAATGAGCTCATCCTGTTGGGGCACAAATGCAAAGTGTGGACAAAACTTTTAACTTTCAAGAGTGACTAAGCATAAAAAGTATAAAAAGAAATTCTGGAATATAGAAAACAGTACCTAAAAGTCAGAGGAAGAAACTATTTTTCTCCTTTAAGTTTCCCAATATGAAGCAGAAGTAAATTTTAAACTGTCTCTGCTACATTTTTTTGGTAGATGAAACAGACAAAAAAAAAAAAAAAGAAGTAATCTGAATAATATTATTCATGAGGTAGAATTAATAGTTATGAACTAGACTAGACTCCATATTCTACAGAAAAAGTACCTTCTTTTCAGTCATCTACTGAATATAGGGTGGGGCTAAAGTAGGTTTACAGTTGTTCATCTGGAAAATAATACAATCACCAATAAGTAAAAATACAAGAAATAACTGTTTTATGTACTCACAACTGTGAACCTACTTTTGCCCAACCTTGTATTTATAAAAACTGACCAATATTTATTTGCAAAGAAAACTTGATTACATTCCAAAATAAAAGCGGGGTTTGAATCCTAGCTCTACCATTTATTAGCTCATGATCTTAGGAAAGCAATTAATCTTTTCTGCACCTCAGTTTTCTCATCTGTAGTATGGGATAGTGAGAGCACCTACTTCATACGTGCTATATTATAAAATAAGTGGCTTAATATAGATAAAATTATTTGAAGAGTTCTTGGCTTATCGTATGCTCTATAATAGTGTTGGCTATTTTTCTGATCACAATTAAATAAAATTAAAATTCAATAATAAAACTTTTAACCAATCACTCCTTTCCCCAATCATAGTATTTGCTAACACCTAATCATTTAAATGTCATGTTTGGGAGCTTTATAGGAAACTAATTTTGACACTATCCCTCAAGATGTTCCTCCATTGTCTTGTTCCTTTGTAGTAGAACCTAGTTCTTCTCACTAAAAAAAATTAAGATTTTCTTTTTTTTCTTGAAGAAGGTGTTTAGGAGCGGGACCTGTTTCACTAGTCTCAGTTGGCAGTCAGGTCTTTTCACTCTGAAGATTTGAATTGTAAGGTTGCAAAAATCAGGATTGGGCCAGAGTTAACACAGCTCAGCTTAAAATCATATCCCCCAGTTACATCCTGTAATTACAGTCTCAGGGTTGAGAACAGAGACAGGAGACATGGTCCAGAGTCCCAAGGGAGTAACCCAGAGATAAGCATCAGTCCCATCCCATTATCGAACCAGATAATATGCGGAGTCTGTAGATTGTGAGATGTGTGCAGGTATGAGGAAATAAAACTGTGTTGACCTTGTATAATCCTGTTGCTTGTCATATAGTATATAAGCTCAGCTTTGTATCAACTCAAGGCTCTCAACCTCTGCTCTGCTTTCAGAGTATGTTGTGAGCCCCAGCATGCTGGTCTGAATAAACCCCTTTGTTTTTACATGAGATCGTCTCTTGGTGCTCTGTGAGTGCGGCTTGCGTTCCGGGCTTAACAGAATCTTTTCCAAGCTCAGAAATGCTCTTTTATGATCTCTTTTCCATTATCTCCATTTTGTTGTTATTCTGGAATTTCTATTTGATATGGTGGAAACTTTTGACTTTAGCCTCCATGTCACTTAAGCTTGCTTTTGTTGGTTGTTTTTGTTTTAAACCTTTAACTCTGAGTTTCTTGAAAGAATCCTTAGGATTAATCTTACAAGTTTATTAATTCTATTTTTAGTTTTGTCCATTCTATTCAGCTCATCTACGAAATTTTAAAAACATATAGCTTTAACACAAAATCAAAGTTACAAATGCACATAGTTTCAAGGGGAAGATAGTTCTACAAATCTCGTTACAAAACAAACAGCAGTTTTTCAACTGCTTCAGGCACAAATCCAATTATTTCTGAAGTTATCCAAAAGGGCACCAGAATCCCAAATTGCAGCAGCGTATTAGGCTTTCTTTCTTTCTTTCTTTTTTTTTTTAATTATGAATGGTTTGCAAGAGGGATCCTCATGAAGAACCGGTGTCTTCAATCTGCTAAAGTGAGAATGAGGGGAAAATAGTAGGAAGACAGGTCTGTGTTGGGACAAACCCTCCCTGGGCCCAATGGTAGTGACAGTTCTACCTCCATTAGCACTTGACTTTCCCTTTCCCCACCTCCTCAAACCTGAGCCAGATCACTGTCTCCCCACCTGGGCTGCTGAGGACTTAGACATAGCATGGCACAGATGAGCCACATGCCGGAGATTGGCGCACACTTTTGTTTCAGGTCCTCCTTTGGTACTGTCATCATCTTTACTCGTTGAACTTCATTGGTGTCTGGAAAGAACACTGCCCAGAGTGTCTGTCTCACTCTTAGATAATAGGATCTCACAACTTTAGGTTTGTCTAACAGACAGACATATCGAGCAAAGGCAATGAATCCCCTACAGCCTGAACCTCATTCCCCACCAGGTGATAGTCTAATATTCTGGATATATATGGGAGAAAAAGCAGTGGCATTTGCTATTGAACACCGGAGTTGAATAATAGCAATATAAGCTTCAGCATAGTTTGATAGTCAAATAGCAATGCATTAACAGATCACTGCCTCTGGGGAAGTGCATCATCCCCACCCCTCATCCCCACTACTCAGAAGCATAGTCACTGACCAAAAGGTATTTTTTCCTTTAAGATTATTAACTTTTTTTGCCCTGGCTGGTGTGGCTCAGTGGTTGGAGAGCTGATCTGGGCACTGAAGGGTCACAGGTTCATTTCCCTGGTAAAGGTTATGTACCTGGGTTGCAGGTTAGTTCCCTGACCCCAGCAGGATGTGTGCAAGAGGCAACCAATCAATGTATTTCTCTCACATATCTACATCTCCCTCCCTCTCTCTCTCTCTCTCTCTCTCTCTCTCTCTCAGTCTCTCTCAGTCTCTCTCTCTCCCCCCCACCCCCCCGCGACTCCCCTTACACTCTTTCTAAAAGCAATGGAAAACATATCCTTGGGTGAGGATTAACAACAACAAAGATTGTTGACTTTTGTAAACATCTGCTCTTCTACCTTTTCTGCTGCTACTTGCAGCTCACATATATGCCTTGTGAAATCAACCCAACATTATGAAAATTAGCTCTGGTCATAGGAATCAACATGGTCTCATTTGTTGTCACAAATACATGGCAGGTGACATGGGCAGCCCTGAAGTGACTGTAGGTAAGTTAGCAATCACAAAATCACAGCAGCTGCAAATAGTATAGGGTGAGAGTTAGCATGATAACCCATTTTTTTCATATACTATATTTTAGGTAGGGCTTTTTGCTTGAATTAGATTGTGGCCACCACGAGGCTCAGGTACGTCTGGGTAGATGTGGCAAATGGTTGGGAAAGGTCTACCAGAAGTCTAAGAAACCTATTGTAAGAAAGAGGAATGGAACCAGGCATGCTGAACCTCAGTAAATAACAAAGATCAAATCATTGCATGGGACCCAGGACCCTAAGAGCAGAGCTGGGACCAATTCTCCAGGAAATAAATTGCAAATAATGAGTGAGTTCAAACTAAGCCTTGATTTGTTATGTTTGGTATCCTGCTGGGCCCAGGTAGGCCTTTGATTGAAAGGGAATTCTTTCCAGCTTCCTCCATCTTAGGTGATTACGCCCTTAACGAGACAAAGAGACTTGCCAATTACCCAACCCACCATTAGGTAATCCAGCAAGAATGTGCCGGGAGATAACCTAATAAGGCAAAACACCTGCGTAAGCAGACCCTGACCCCTACCTGGCCTATCAGGATGGGCCAACTCCCCTAC
>PVJN01026825.1:0-28670 GCA_004026805.1 Lasiurus borealis | reverse complement strand
ACTAGACCTTGCAATTATGTAGCTACCCCTGTCTGAGAATCCCAATGAAAGCCACCATGCTGAAGTATACAACAGAGGCATCCACTGTTGTTTAAGAAGTTCTTTTTTTAAACACAGGTTTACCCAGAAGGGATGGAAAGTCCCTTTGTCTGTCTTCCACTACCACAGTATCATGGATAAAGCTTCTTAGTTTTGAAAAGATGGTGTCTTAGAGAGCCTGATGTGGAGGAGTTCCAAAATAGCAGATTTCTGCATGTAAATTCATACCAAACCCTGAATTGCAGTAGCAGAATGGGCCAAACAGCGAGAGTGGCTGGCCCAGGTAGAATGTCTGCAGGACCCCAGAGGATCCTGGCCAGGAAAGGTGTTTGCAAACAATGAATTGTCTGAGGGAAGCTGTGCAAAGGGAGGGAGCAAGGGAAGGAAGAGAAGAGCTAGAAAGGCAATTCTCCTTTACTCATCATTTTGCTTGGGATGGGTTTGACTTTGAAGATTCTCAAACTTGAAGAAAGTGGCAGCAAGACGCTGAGGGGCAGTGCATGTCACCATGTTTTAGATGAACAAATCTAAAAGTAGCAGTTTATGGATATTTGGAAGCTTTGGTGATAATTTCGCATGCTTTTCTATGATTGGTAGTTGTATCTCTATCGGTATTGTCTCTCTTGAAAAACACTCAGAGTGACTCATGGATGCTTAGAATTGTCCAATAGCTCTGATATTTTACTTCCTTAAAGTCAAGAAGAAATATAAGTAGGAGGGCTTAGAAATTGAAACTAGAAGTTGTGGTTGCCATAGCACCATTCAAAACCACTATTTTACTTCCTTTCCCACAGCTGTAATTTCATAGACAAAGCATATTGCTTTAAGCAAAAAGGTAAAGGTTACAGGTTGAATTGTGTTCCCCTCACCAATTTATATGTTGAAATCTGAACCCCCAGTACTTCAGAATGTGAACTTACTTGGAAATACGGTTGCTGTGGAATAGCTGGTTAAGATGAGGTCCTATTGGAATAGGAAGGATTCCTAATCCAACGTGTTCTATATAAAGAGGAAATTTGGACACAGGGACATGTACCCAGGGAGAAAACATAAGAAGATTGTTATGCTTCCATGAGCCAAAGAACTATCAGAAACTTGGAGAAAGGCCTGAAACCAATCCTTCTCTAGTGCCTTAAGAGGGTGCATGGGTCTGCTGACACCTTCAATTGTATTTCTAGCTTTGGGAACTGAGACAATAAATTTCTGGGTTTTTTTTTTAAGCCATTCAGTTTATGGTATGTGTGTGGTGTAAACAAATACAGTAAGCAACAGGATTGCTGCATCTGTATAATAAGGTCACATTTCATAGTTTCTCTGTTTTATTCTAAATATATTTTTATTGATTTCAAAGAAGAAGAAAGAAGGAAAGAGATAGAAACATCAATGATGAGAGAGAATCATTGATTGGCTGCCTCCTGCACATCCCACACTTGGGATGGAGCCTGCAATCAAGGCATATGCCCTGACTGGGAATCAAACTGTGACTTCATAGGTCAATGCCCAATCACTGAGTCACACTGGATGGGCCTCTATTTTATTAATAAGTGATAGGTCAGGCCCTGGCCAGGTAGCTCAGTTGTAGAGCATCTTCCTGATAAGCCAACGTTACAGATTTGATCTCCAGTTAGGGCACATTAAATAATCAACCAGCAACTGCATAAATAAGTGGAAAAACAAATCGTTTTTTTCTCTCTCCCTTCTTCCTTTCCTCCCTCCTCTCTCTCTCTCTAATTAATTAATTAATAAAAGTGACTAGTCAAAAAAAGAGGAAAGATATAGAAAGCATATATTATTAAGGTACACGGAATAAACCAGCAACTTGAATTAAGGAGTTGGTCAGTAAATGATTCCCCCTCCAAAACCTCATTTTATTGTAGTTATAATTCTTAATGAATCACAGAACCTTCTGTTTGAAAAGAACAAACAAAATCTTCTCTCTCTTCTTTCCAATAGATATTTTTCTTAATGAATATAAAAAGATTCCCATAAAAAGATTCTATGATCCTTCTGTTTTCTTGGCCATCTTGATTTAGGTATTCCATCCTATACAATTTATGGCCACATCCTCCCCAAAATAATTTGAGGCAGTTGATGACTCTTTCCTTCTATCCAGTCTGAAATGTCATAGCCATATTGGTGGCCAGATCAGTAATACAATGTTCATTAAACAATTCACATGGACCAATGTTACTCTTGCTAATTTAATACCATGTATTAATTATGAGTGATGTCTTGATATTGGACTTAATTCAATATCCTCAAATAACATATTAAAACTGAAATAAAATGGGATTGAGAAAGCAATAATACATATCATCTCCATATTTTCCTGACTCACATTCCAACACCTTATTAACTAGAAGCTATAGAGACCCAGACCACAGCTGAGCAACTATATTACTTAGAGAGTCAATACATAAAATTACAATATAAAGGAATTAGATTCTTAAGATTATTAAGACAATCCCCAATTATGCTTCATTTCTTCATAAATTATACTATTATGCTGTTAATCTCTTAAGATCTCAGATGATTTTTAAAGATAGAAGATTAATTTTATGATGATTTTGGAACCATAAGGGCACATGGGGAAATACTGGCCACATTTGCACTAGATGTCAGAGAAAACCAGAAAGGCTGTCGTGTTACTCTTGAGTCCATACATGAGCCTCTCAGTCAATTATCTGTACAGTAGCTGAAGTTTGTAGAACCTGAACACAATTAAGTGACTCCTCCTGACCCTTCTTACAATATTTATAGTTATCAATAATTAAAATAACACATTTTTATTTGTCCTTTAAATTATGAGTTTTATTATCTACATTTGAAGCTGAGCCTTGAGGTTTACTGCTCTGGGGTTGAGAGGGAAGTTACCTAACTTCTTTAATCTCAAAACCAGGCTTGGTTTAGAGATGATTGTCTGATTCCTTTGGTATATCAAGAATCAACCCTACTCACTTGAGATCATAGCACCTATCATAGTGTAGAAAAGGTAGCCCTTCCTCCTACAATCAGCAGGCCATGACATTTGCTGTCTTGCAGGGAATAGGAAATGACATTGAACCATGGTTCTCATTGGTCTCAGAGCCAATGTTCTATTTTCATAACTAATGTTTTGTAATGCTTCTTTTATTATCTTGAAATGAAAGTCATAGATAATATAATTTATCTTCACATATAATTCCAGAAAATCAATATAATAGCCTAAGCCTAATATAAAAGAAGAAATAATGGAAAAGTAATTTATTATAAAATAAGTTTTTCAATGTGTAATGCCTGGACATGTCTAGACTAGAAGATATAATGAAGGGGTCAGGTGCTTGAGTCTGGCTATAAAGAAAAAGGTTGAATTTAAGAGAAGTAAAAATGTGAGCTGTACAAGAAATACAGGAAAATGAAAGAGCAGAAGTAAAAGTGGAAATGAAAATATACACTAGAATTAGGATATATAATACCAGATCAGACTTATTTGTATATGATAAGAGGAAGAAAAAACAACCCTAATTGAAATGTGGATAATAGCCAGGACAAATGACAGACAGTGTAATGAAGAAAATGAGGAAGTATGACATTTGTATAAATAAATTGGATCTTACTTGTTAGTACAGTGTAGAATAATTCCCTTTATTATACACTAGAGGCCTGGTGCACAAAATTTGTGCATGGGGGGCATGTCCTTCAGCCCAGCCTGCTCCCTCTCCAATCTGGGATCTCTTGAGGGATGTCCGACTGCCCGTTTAGGTCTGATCCAGGTAGGACATCACTCTCACAACCCAGGGCTGCTGGCTTCCAACTGTTCACCTGGTTGCTTCCTGATTGCCGTTAACCATTTCTGCCTGCCATCCTGATCACCCCCTAACCACTCCCCTGCCAGCCTGATTAATGCCTAACTGCTCCCCTGCTACCTGTTTGCCTCTAACTGCTCTCCCCTACTAGCCTTATTGCTCCTAACTGCCCTCCCCTGCAGGCCTGGTCACCCTAATTGCCCTCCCCTGCAGGCCCAGTCACCCCCAACTTCCCTCCTCTGCCAGCCTAGTCACCTTAACTGCCCTCTCCTGCAGTTTGATCACCCCCCAACTGCCCTTCGTTGCAGGCCTGGTCCCTCCTAACTGCCCTCCCCTGCTGGCCATCTTGTAGTAGCCATCTTGTGTCTACATGGGGGCAGAATCTTTTGACCACATGGGGGCAGTCATCTTGTGTGTTGGAATGATGGTCAATCTGCATATTATTCTTTTATTAGATAGGATAGAGGCCTGGTGCATGGGTGGGACCAGCTGGTTTGCCCTGAAGGATGTCCTGGATCAGGGTAGGGGTTCCCTTGGGGCATGCGGTGGCCTGGGCAAGGGGCCTATGATGGCTTGCAGACTGGCTATACCCTCCGGCAACACAAGTGGAGGCTCTGGTATCTGGGATTTATTTTATCTTCTGCATTTGAAACTTTGTGGCCTGGAGTGGAGCCAAGCCTTCTGCTCCCACAGCCATTGAAACTTTGTTGCCTTAAGTGGAGGCCTGGACCGGCCAGGGCATATGGAAAACTTGACTTCCTCCACTGCCAAGGGCAACTCAACCCTCCCTCCTACTCTTTCTGTGGCTGTAGACATCTTGGTTGGGTTAATTTGCATACTCGCTCCTAATTGGCTGGTGGGCATGGCTGGTGGACATGGCTTGTGGGTGTAGCAGAGGTACGGTCAATTTGCATATTACCCTTTTATTAGATAGGATCAGACACACACACACACACCCACACACACACACACACAATCTATCTCCTGTCTTAAAATCTCTATGTATCCAATCTTTGGTATTTAAAAAGACTTTGAATACTGGTATCTTTAGATAGACAAAGAGGATGCAGGCAGATTGGAAAATAAAACTGTAGCAGAAGAGGCCACCAAAAGGGTTGCTTCATAGGCTTCTGAGAACAGAATCAAAGTAAGATTGAAAAACAAGAGACCATTACAAATTATGTAATTTTAATATAATAATTTTTAAAAATTTTATCCTTATTATTGAAACATGCCCCTTCTTCCACCTCACATCATTGATCCTCTCCTCCCCATTTCATGTCTTTATCACACTATTGTCAGTGTCCATGAGTTATGCATATACGTTCTTTAGTTAATCTCCCTAAGGATCGTCAGTCTGTTGCAGGCTTCCATGTCTCTGGATTTATTTGGTTATCAATTTTTTTGATTATTAGATTCCACATATAAATTAGATCATGTGATATTTGTCTTGCTCTGACTGGCTTACTTTCCTTAGCATAATAATCTTTTTAAAAACTTCTTTATTATTTAAAGTATTACCTATGTCTCCTTCCCCCCCACCATTGCCCTCTCTCTAGCCATTTCCACCCTCTAGCACATGCCCTCACCCCCCCATATGCAAGCATACAAGTCCTTTGGTTGATCTCTTATCACCACCCCACATCTTCCCTCTGAGGTCTGACAGTCTGTTCGATGTGTCTCTGTCTCTCTTTTCGTTCATTAGTATATGTTGTTTGTTATATTCCACAAATGATGAGATCACGTGATATTTCTTTTTCTCCAACTGGCTTATTTTGCTAGCATAATACTCTCCATGTCCATCCATGCTGTTGCAAATGGTAAGAGTTCTTTCTTTTTTACAGCATTGTAGTATTCTATTGTGTAGATGTACCACAGTTTTTTTAATCCAGTCATCTGCTGAAGAGCACTTGCACTGTTTCCTGATCTTAGCTATTGTAAATAATGCGTCTATGAATATAGGGGTGCATATTTTCTTTCTGATTGGCATTTTAGGCTGTTTAGGATATATTCCTAGAAGTGGGATGACTGGGACAAATGAAAGTTCTATTTTTAATTTTTTTTGAGAAAACTGCACATTGTTTTCCACAATGATTGTACCAGTCTGCATTCCCACCAGCATAGCCATATTGGTGGCTGTATCAATAATACAATGTTCATTGTATTATTGCTTAAAATATGTATAGTTATCGATAATTTAAAATAACACATAAATAATTCATGTTGTCTCAAAACTCCCTTACACTTTTCTCCTGCTTTTTAATTTTTTTCCTCAATTGCTGCAAGGAATGAATGCTTTTTTCTGCATTGTCTTCTAATTTGTTGAGTTGGTCCTTTGCTTCTCTTAGTCTACTGTTTATTTCTCCCAGATTAGTCTTTATTTCAGCTGTCATTCTTCATTTCCAATTGATTCTTATTCTCGGTTTCTACCTCCTTTTTTCATGTTGGTGTAGTTCTCATTAAGTTGTTTGTAGTTCTCACAAGATTGTTTGAGCATCGTTATAATCATTACTTTGAATTCTTTATCTGACAAATTGCTTGCCTCCATTGTATTTAATTCCTTTTCTGGCAATTCCTCCTCTTAGTTCATTTGGGGGTTGTTTCTTTGTCTCCCATTTTGGCTCTCCCTTTGTATTTGTTTCTATGTATTAGATCAAACTGCTATGCATCTCAGTCTTTGTGGGTGGTCTTATGTACTAAGTGTTTTATGAGACCCAGTGGTGCAGTCTCTTAGATCTTCTGAGTTGGGTACTGTAGGAGTGTCCTTTGTGTGAGTTCTTTGTGCTCTCCTGTTGTAATTGTGTTTTGAATGTTGTCCCATGCATGAGTGGAATCTCCTCTCAGGCTGGCTGACTGTGAGGCTAACCCCTAATCACATCATGCGAGCTCCTATGCAGGTGCTGATAGAACAAAACTAAACCAAACAAAACCAAAAACAACAACAGAAGAAACAAAACAAAAACATAATAAGATCCCTACAACAACAACAAAGCAACCACAAAATAAAAGAGAATTAGTAAAGAGAAAAGAGAACAAGAATGATAGATGAAAAGAAAGAAAAAATATAAGGAGAAAAAACAAGGGAAGAAAAGGGAATATGAAAAGGCAGAGATGAAATAAAGAAAAATATAGAAAAGGGGAAGGAAAACAGTATAAAAGAAAATAATTAGAAAAATATTTGAAAAGAAAAATAGAGGAGAAAGCAGAAAGTCCAAAAATAAGAAAAGAGAAAGAAGATAAGAAAGCAGGCAAAAGAAGAAAAAGGAAGAAAAAAAATAGAGTAAGCAAAGGGAAGAGAAAATTAGATATATAAAAGAAAAGTAGAGCCGAAACCGGTTTGGCTCAGTGGATAGAGCATTGGCCTGTAGACTGAAAGGTCCCAGGTTTGATCCCGGTCAAGGGGGCATGTATCTTGGTTGCGGGTGCATCCCCAGTGCGGGGCGTGCAGGAGGCGGCTGATCGATGTTTCTAACTCTCTATCCCTCTCCCTTCTTCTCTGTAAAAAAATCAATAAAATATATTTTTTAAAAAAAGAAAAAGAAAAGTAGAGACTAAAATAATAACAAATCTATAAAGAAGATAATGAATATAAAAGAAAAAAACAAACAAAGAAAAAGAGAGCCCAACTGGCATGGGTCAGTGGTTGAGCACTGACTATGAGCCAGGCCATTGTTTGATTCCTGGTCAGAGCACATGCCTGGATTGCAGGTTTGATCCCCAGTGTGAGGCATGCAGGAGGCAGCTGATCAATGATCCTCTCTCATCCTTGACGTTTTAAGCTTTTCCTTTCTTTCCTCTCTGAAATCAATAAAAATATATTAAAAAGAAAAAGAGAACAAAATAGTGAAGTGGCATTTATCTCAGCAGTTTAGTGCCTTCTGGAAGCTCCCTTTGGATCCTGCTCTTTTGGTAACTGGGACTTATAGTTGTCTGCCAGTTCTGAGCTTCCAGGGAGGTACTAGGTGCTAACCACTGTCACAAACTGTCCTCCTTTGGCTCTCAGCAACTTGTTTGAAGCTTCAAGTTATCCAGTTTGTGTCTATCTCCACAGGACTTGGTTGCTCAAGGGAGGGGCTGCAAAGTACACTCTAAGGCCAGTGGGCTAGGAACCAAGGAGGGGTCAGCCAACTTCTTCAGGTTCCCCAGCCTCCTCCCTCTTCTGAGCCCTACCTTTGCCTGCCAGCCAGCTGTCAATCTTAATTATTCAAAAGTCTGTTTATGAAAGGGCTTTAGGCAGAATCAGGCTATGCCCTCCCCTGGGGTCTTGACAAGGGACCTCAGGTCTTGCCCCCAACCCAGCAGAGCTTGATGGGGGATCTCAAGGTGTGTTTCTCATCCTGGTGCTGGGCTATGGGACCTCAGGCTGCTCCCCCAGCTCCAGAGCCAGGCAGGGGGACAGCAGGCGGTGCCCTTCACCAGGTGGGGCTTGACAGGGATTTCAGGACATACCCTCTACCCTGGCATCAGGCTGGGGGACCTCAAACCACATCCCCCACCCAGCAGGACTTGACAGGGGACATCAGGCCATGCCCCCAGCCCCAACACTGGGCCAGGGGACCTGAGGCTGCACCCTCCTGCCTGGTTGGGCTTGACAGGAGATCTCAGGCTGTGTCCCCAATCCTGGTGCTGGGCCAGAAGACCTGAGGCTCTGCCTGCCCAGCAGAGCTTGACAAGGGTGGGACTGGCCAAGTCTAGATCTAGCCCAATGCAGAGGGGCTGGCCAGGTCTAGGTCTCACGTGATTTTGAGGTGCATGTGAGTGGGTGGGGACTTGACTCTCTGTCCAATGGTGAGCCCCAATTCTGACATGAAGAAGGTTTTCATATACATTTTACTAATTTTCTTTAATCTCTGCCACTTCTATTATAAAGAAAGGAAAAAATAGCAATATTAAATTATTTCCTCTAATTAATCCCCTTTTACTGTGCATGAATTTTGTGCATCAGGTCACTAGTTAAAATATAAGTGTATTACCAATGAGCTCAAGTTTTTATTACAAATAAAAAACTTCCTGAAAACAAATAAAAATGAACACTCAAAAACCTCAACTCGCTGGGACTCAGAGGACATAATCCTAAGAGGGAAATTCCTAGCACTACAGGCCTACCTCACAAAAACAAACACACACACACAAAACAAAACAAAACAACAACAAGAGAAACAAATAATAAACTAATGCTGCAACTTAAAGAATTAGAAAGAGTACAAGAAAAGCCCAGAGTAAGTAGAAGGAAGAAAAGAATAAAGATTAAAATAAATGACATAGAGGCTAAAACAACAACAACAACAAAAACAAATCAATGAAGAAAAGAATAAAGATTAGAATAAATGACATAGAGGCTAAAACAACTACAACAACAACAACAACAAACAAATCAATGAAGCCCAGCTGGCATGGCTGAATGGTTGAGTGGCAGCCTGTGAACCAGGAGTCATGGTTCCATTCCTGATCTGGGCACAGGCCTGGGTTGCAGTCTCAATTCCCAGTGGGGGACATGTAGGAGGCAGCCAATCAATGATTTTTCTCTTATCATTGATGTTTCTATTGCTCTCCCTCTCCCTTCCTCTCTAAAACCAATAACATTACTAATATATTTTTTAAAAAATAAATGAAGCCAAGAACAAGTTCTTTGAAAAGATAAGTAAGATTGATGAACAATTAGAAACAAAGAGAGAGGACCTAAATAATAAAATCAGAAATGAAAGGGGTGAAGTAACAGAAATCCAAAGGATTGTAAGAAAATACTATGATCATGTCTGCAACCCAGGCTTGCCCTTGACTGGAATCAAACCGGGGACCCTGAAGTCCACAGAACAACACTCTATCCACTGAGCCACACTAGCTAGGGCCCAACCTAATTTTTGATGAAAACTCTCAGCAAAGTAGGAACAGAGGGGTCATACCTCAATGTAATAAATGCCATATATGACAGACTTAATGCCAACCTCATACTCAAGGGCAAAAACAAACCATTCACCCTAAGAATAGGAACAAGACAAGGATGTGTGTTTTCTTTACTGTTATTCAACATAATACTGGAAGTGCTAGCCACAGGGATCAGACAATAAAAAAACATAAAAGACATCCAAATTGAAAAGGAGGAAGTAAAACTGACATTATTTGCAGATGACATGATATTGTACATAAAAAACCCTAAAGAATCCACCAAAAAGTGACTAGATTTAATAAATTAATTTGGCAATATAGCAGCATACAAAATTAACATCCAGAAATTGATGGCATTTTTATATGCCAATAATTAACTCTCAGAAAGAAAAATTAAAGAAAAAATCCCATTTACTATTGCAACAAAAAATTTAAGGTACTTATGAATAAATTTAATCTAGAAGGTGAAAGACTTGTACTCAGGAAAACTACAGGATATTGAAAAAAGAGATAGAGAAAAATATAAACAAATAGAAGAATATACCAATTTCATAGATTGGTAGAAGTAACATCATTATAATGTCCATACTATCCAAGGCAATCTACAGATTCAATACAATCCCTATTAAAATACTAACAGCATATTTTCACAGATCTAGAACAAATATTCCAAAAAATTTATTTGGAACCCAGAAAAACCCTGAATAGCCACAGCAATCTTGAGAAAGGAGAATAAAGTTGGAGAGCTTACAATGCCTGATATCAAGTTATACTAAAAAGTCACCATAATTAAAATAGCCTGGTACTGGCACACGAACAGGTATATAGATGAATGGAACAGAATAGAGATACCAGAAATTGACCCAAACCACTGCACTCAGCTAATATTTGACAAAGAAGCCCTAGCTTGTTTGGCTCAGTGGCCTGCAGACTGAAGGGTCCTGGGTTCAATTCTAGTCAAGGTCTCCTCCCCAGCCTGGGCCCTGGTCAGGGTGCATGCTGGAGGTAACCAATTAATGTGTTTCTCTCACATCAATATTTATCTCTGTTTTTCCCTCTCTCTTTTACTCTCTGTAAAATCAATTTAAAAAAATTTGACAAAGAGGGAGAAACCAAGATGGTGGCATAGGTGAACACCTAAATTGCTGCCTCACACAATAATTTCAAAACTACAACTAAAAGACAGAATGGACATCATCCAGAGCCACAGGAAAGCTGGCTGAGTGGAAATTCTACAACTAGAATGAAAGAGAGGGGCTCACGGAGATTCGGAGGAGCTGCAAAAAGCTGAGGTACGGAGACACATGCATGGAGAGAGTGGGCACTGGAGTGCCTGGCTCCCTTCCTCTGGCGGGACGGAGACGGAGACTCCCAACTGCACTGAACTCTAATTCTGGGTGAGACTCATACGGGGGGAGTTTGGACTATGAAAAGGGAGGAGTGCACAGACATTTAGGGGAGCCACGAAAGGGCAAAGGTCTGGGGGTGCACACATCACTGCGTGCAGAGGATGGACTGCTGATTGTACTGCTGGCTTTCTCTAGTGAGGGGGAGACAGAGCCTCCCAACTGCACCACTTCTAACTGCACTGAACCCCAGATTTGGGTGAGACCCTGGGGACCCAGACTCATATGGGTCCCAAAGCACAGGGGAGCCAGAAAGTCAGTGGTCCAGAAGCACATGTGCGCGTGCACACAGAGATAGCTGCAGTAATTACTGATTACCGAGAGACCACTTGAGACTCAGGGGCTATGTAGGGCGGGGCTGACTGGAAGCCAAAGTGGTCTGCTAAGCCCTGAGACTCCACCCCATCCAAGCTTAACAGAGAGGCCTTTGCAGTTTTGCAAGTCTTGTATCATAAGGCTAATTCCAACACAGAAGTTCTCCTAGCATAGTGAAAATGCCGAGACAAAGGTAGAGATCACAAACAAAAGAAATGGAGGAAAACAAACGACTGGATATAGAATTCAAAACCACAGTTATAAGGTTTTTCCAGAATATCCTAGAAAAGATGGATAAATTTAGCGAGACCCAAGAGAGATGAAAAAGGACCAACTAGAAATGAATCAAGTCAAAAATTTGAATAATAAAGAAGCAAAAAAAATACTCAATTGGAAAAGCAAGAAGAAAAAATAATCCAAAAATGTGAAGATAGTGCAAGGATCCTCTGGGACAACTTCAAGCATACCAACATCAGAATTATGGAGGTGCCAGAAAAGGGAGAGAGCAAGATACTGAAAACCTACTTGAAGAAATAATGACAGAAAACTTCTCACATCTTGTGAAAGAAATAAACTTACAAATCCAGGAAGCACACAGAACCCAAATAAAAGGAATCCACACCAAGACACATCATAATTAAAATGCCAAGAGCAAAAGACAAAGAGAGAATATTAAAAGCAGCAAGAGAAAAACAGTTAATTACTTACAAGGGAGCATCCATACAACTGTCAGCTGATTTCTCAACAGAAACGATGCAGGCCAGACGGGAATGGCAAGAAATATTCAACATGATGAATAGCAAGAACCTACAACCAAGATTATCCAGCAAATCTATCATTCAGAATTGAAGGGCAGATAAAAAGCTTCACAGATAAGAAAAAACTAAAAAAGTTCATCAATACCAAACCAGTATCATATGAAATGCTGAAAGGTACTCTTTAAGAAGATGAAGAAGAAAAAGATAAAGATAAAAATTATGAACAACAAATACATATCTATCAACAAGTGAATCTAAAAATCAAGTGAATAAAAAATCTGATGAACAGAATAAAGTGGTGAATATAATAGAATCAGGAGCATAGAAAGGGAGTGGATTGACAATTCTCAGGGGGAAAGAGGTGAGGGGGTGGTGCAGGGAGAGACTGGACAAAAATCAT
Organism: Lasiurus borealis; assembly: GCA_004026805.1. Classification (NCBI taxonomy): domain Eukaryota; kingdom Metazoa; phylum Chordata; class Mammalia; order Chiroptera; family Vespertilionidae; genus Lasiurus; species Lasiurus borealis. The sequence continues at coordinate 16,081 of PVJN01026825.1, read as the reverse complement.
ACACTTATGGATGAGGACAATGTGGGGGTAGGTAAGGGTAGAGGGAGGGGTGGGAGCCAGGTGGAGGGGAACTATGGGAGGAAAAAAAGAGAAACAAATGTAATAATCTGAACCATAAAGATTTATTAAATAAAAAAAATTGGCAAAGAGAAGGCAAGAACATACGATGGAGTCAAGACAGTAAATAGTATTGGGAAAAATGGACAGATATATGCAAAAAAATGAAACTAGACAACCAACTTACATCATAGAAAATAATAAACTCAAAATGGATAAAAGACTTAAATGTAAGTCAGGAAGCCATAAAAATCTTAAAAGGCAGCAAAATCTCAGACATCTCTCATAGCTATATGTTTACAGATATGTCTTCTGGGGCAAAGGAAACTAAGGAGAAAATAAACAAATGGGGCTACATCAAAATAAAAAAACTTCTGCATAGCAAAAGAAACCATGAACAAAATGAAAAGGAAGCCCACTGTATGGGGGAACCTAGTTGGCATTGATACATCCGATGAAGGGTTAGTATCCAAAATATATAAGGAACTCATATAAATTAACAGAAGGAAGACAAATGATCTCATAAAAAAATGGGCAGAAGACCTGAATAGACATTTCTCCAAAGAAGAGACATATGAAAAAATGCTCCAAGTCACTGATCATCAGAGAAATGCAAATTCAAACCACAATGAGATATCACCTCACACCTGCCAGAATGGTTATCATAAAAATAAAAAATCAACAAATAACAAGTGCTGGACAGGATATGAAGAAAAGGGAACACTAGTACACTGCTATTGGGAATGCAGATTGGTGTAACCACTATAGGAAACATTATAGTATTTCCACAAAAAATTAAAAATGGAACTTACATTTGACCCAGAAATCCCATTTCTGGGAATATATTCTTAGAACCCCAAACATCAATCAGAAAAAATATAAGCACCATATGTTCATAGCAGTGCTACTTACAATAGCTAAGATTTGGAAGCAGTTCAACTGCCCATCAGTAGATGAGTGGATTAAAAAGCTGTGGGACATTTACACTACGGAATACTATGAAGCTGTAAAAAAGAAGGATCTCTTATTCTTTGGGACAGCATAGATGAATCTGGAAAATATTATGCTAAGTGAATAAGCCAAACTGAGAAAAGACAAATACTACATGATCTCACTTATTTGTGGAATCTAATGAACAAAAGGAATTGACCAACAAAATAAGACCCACAGCAGGGAGGCACAGAACAGACTGACATACCTCAATGTGGGATTGGTGGGAAAAGAAGAGATAAACCAAAGAACATATGCTTATATGCATAGCCCATGGGCACACAATGGGGTGATAAAGACAGAGGGGTGGGTTGGTAGGGCCTGGGAGGCGGGGACAGGCGGTAAAAGGCAGAAAATGGGATATATCTGTAATACTATCAATAATAAAAAATATATTTTAAAAAGTGAGCAAAAAAAACTAAAAAGACACTTCTCCAAAGCAGACATACAAGTGGCCAAGAGACATGAAAAAATGCTCAAAGTCACTGGCCATATGACAAATGCAAATTAAAATGACAATGAGGTATCATACCCGTTAGAATGGCAACCATCAACAAATCAACAAATGGTAAGTGTTGGGGAGGATGTGGAGAAAAGGGAACCCTAATATCCCATGGGCACAGACAAAGGGTGGTGAAGGCCTGCAGCAGGAGAAGTGATGGGCTAGGAGGGGTCAATGGGGTAACAAGGGGACTTACATAATACAGTACTTTCAAAAATAAAGATTAAAAAACACATGCCCACATGAAAACTTGTATATGAATGTTCTAGCAGCACTGTTATGGAAATAACCCAAATATCCATCAACTGGTGAATAGATAAATAAAAGTGGTATATCTGTACAATAGAATATTATCTGGCAATGAAAAGAAATGAAGTACTGATGCATGGTACAACATGGATGGACCTTGAAAACATTTTGCTGAGTGAAAGAAGTCAGATAAAGGACCACATATTGTACCACAATTATATAAAATGTTCAGAATAAGGAAATTCATAGAGACAGAAAGTAGTTTGTGGTTGCTTAGGGATAGGTAGTTGAAGTAAAATGGTGAGTGATTGCTAATGGGTATAGGATTTCTTTGTGGGTGATGAAATGCATTCTAAGATTGATTGTGTGATGGTTGCACAACTCAGAATATATTAAAAACCATTGAATACTACTTTAAATATGTGAATTTTATAGCATTTGAATTTTATCTCAATAAAATTAAAAACATCAGGTAGAGTGTTGCATAGGGTGAGACATCTGGTATCCTCAGTCCAACTCAATTAAATGCTAGCAGTTTTACCTTCCAATTACTGTGACAACCAATAATTCCTCTACAGAGTTTCAAAATATCACATAAGGCAAATCACTGAAGTATGGAAGAAGTAAAATGAAGTCCACCCATTTTAGTGGACTAGAAGGGTGAAGACAGAATTGAGGGTGGGAAGATTTTTGGACAAATTCTCATCTCTTTATTCTGAAACAGGAGAGGAGATAAGATATGCTGGCCTTCTCCCAGCCTCAACAATTGTATATTTGGTCAGTTGGGAGAAATACAAAAAGTAGATGAATTATTCCTCCACTCATTGTTTGGGACCTAGGAGTAAACTACAATTACAAAAGCAGTAGTCATTTCCCTACAAAAAATTCTTACTAAGTCTGCAAGAATATAGGAATTCATCTCCTCATAACATGGCTGTGTATAAGGCAGGGACTTTAGGCTTTATAGCCTTTCCTTTTGGGGTAGTCAATCTATTATTTTAGTAATGTCAGTCAACTATATCACATAATTTAATCCTGAAAGTTTTTTCTGGTTCCTAATCTAATCCTACTACCAAACTTCCTGCTCAACTGCAAATTTAATTTTGTAGCAAATCTAATTATTTGGATGTGTAAGAACTTACCAAAAAGGTTTCATTCAAATACTGATCTAGTCTGCACTACCTACCTGAAAACTGCAAAAACTCAGCTAATTAATTTTCATAAATAATTTTAAATTATTCCAGTAATTGTTTTCTCTTAATGAATCATGCACATTCATTTGTCTTATAAACTAATCATAGCAAAGAATATTCTTACATATTATCTATATTTATTAACTCTAAGTATAAACACTTAGGTATTTTTGGTAGACATATGGTTTCTCAAATTATATAAATTGAGTCTTAAGTTGATAATCATGATTTTTCTGCTGAATATTTAATAGAAGAAATTTTTTATTTTGGCCTTTTTAATCAGAAAGTAAATTAATGAAAGTATATGCATGAAAATGGTAAACTTCATATAATCTGTAGGGAGACAGCAATGGTACTAGACTGTAAACTTTATGAGGATTTCTGTTCACCATTATATCTCCCATGCCAACTCCTAGCATATACTAAGTGCTCAATAAGTAATTGTTACATTATTGAACCAAAATACTCTAATCCAGTCTTGTTATTTGAGGAGGAAATTAATGATGTCTGATTCTAGTGTTATTAAAAGATCAAGTTGCTGGTTCATGTCTCAGTTTACAAAAGAAACCAGTGAGTAAAATTCAGTGAGTAAAAATGAATTAGGAGGGGCAAGAAAAGTCTGATTTCCATGGTTCATATAGGAAAAGTTTGTTCTGATTTACTGAATTTCAAACTATATGAGTTCAGAGGTGCATGAACATTGGTTCAATGACCAGTCATTTTTGCACAATGTCAAGGTTGGAAATAACTTCAAAGTCATCTTTTTCAAACCAACTTTACATCTATGCTTGATTCTCCTTTACAATATTTCATCCAAGGACCTAGCCAAACAGGGAATTTACCACCTCCAGAAGCAGCCCATTCCATGTAGGACAGTTGGGTTAGAAAAGTATTTATTCTATTGCATTCAAATTGGCCTTCCTGAGTTTCTTAAACCAAGCAAGGATGGGTAGAACATATATACTTTATCTTCTATCAGCACCCCTTATGAGTTTGAGGCCTTCGATGGCTAGGTATAATTTCCCATGGTGTACAAATGCTCCAAATTAGGATATGATTTCAGATCTCTTTCTTTTTTTGGTCACTCTCCCATTGAAGGTGCCTCTATTTATATCTCTTTTAGAGTGTAGTTTAGTGTTCAGACAGCACCCGGTATGTTAGCTGTGGTTTATGTGCAACAACTGTGCTCCTGCCAAACATTGGATTTGTAGATGGCCAGGAGTGTTCCAGACATGTTTTTCTGGGAGTGTAGTGGCAATTCCTATGACTCTGTACAGTATATGGAGAAAATGATTCTTTCCTAGGTCACAGAAAAAGACAACAAAGAGAACATGTATTTCTTTCACGTCCATGGTCAGGAAACATGAAGGCTAACATAAAGCTGCTTAATGCTTTCGCTTTGCTACTAAGTTAGCCAATGAATGTCAAGTGTCCAGCCTGGTGTCTGGTTTAGAGTAGCGATTCAACAAATATTAGTTACTTTTCCTTTCTTCCCGTCACCTTTTAAAATTGTTCTTGGAATTTCCCCCCTCTTTTAAACACAGGGATGATATAGGGATGAACAAATAGAGTATAAAATATTTCAGTAGACTCTTTTTAATTCCAAGAAGATTTGAGTGTTGTTTTTCTTGAAGTAAAATCCTAAGGGACAATTAGATGAAATACAAATATCTCAGATATTTTCCAAATAAAATATAGCACTTGAGTTGAACAATCATTTTATTAATCTAGTTGATTTGTACATTAATTTGCATCTTCATTCATCTTGCTGGATTATGTGTTTAAAACAATCTTCCTAAGACTAAAAATATAAGAATTTAAATTGAGAAGTTTCAATTAGATCCTCTCTCACCTTATTGTATTATAGTTCTCAGTTTCACAAGTGATTAAGAAAAGAGAACTAACTTTGATGGGGGAATTCTTGAATATCCTATAGCAACTGTTTCTTTTAAAAAGTTTTCTGAGAAATGTAGAGTAACCTTGTTCCCATAAACGAAACTGCTGTTCCTGACAGTGTGGGCACACTGTCTCTTCTAGCAAGAAGAAACACACTGAACTTGGACTCAATTTTAATGAAGCCATTTGTTTTAGAAAAAAGAGTGACATGAGATGTAGGTATTCCTCCAAAAAGTACTAAGAAGGAAGTGTCATACTAGGACATTAAAAACAGGGCTAGTATCAAGGTGTCACTTGATGATTTAGTACTGCCTAGCAACCCAGGTCTTGCCAAGAATCTCCACACCCTGAGACCTGAGGGGCTTTCTCTTAACTGAAAACTACTGATGTGCTTTTCCAAAAATCTAACTATTTCCTTACTAAATGACAATTACAACACTGAAATTGCTTTATAAAGAGTCTGCTTAGGATTAATATCTGATGAAACACTCAGCAAGGTTCCTGATTTTATATAAAATACATCCTATTTTCATATGTTCTAATTCTAGAGATTATTCAGATTCAAGATATACTTGAATAGTACAAGTTCTATTTGAAAAAATTTCCCCCCTCTTTTAAACACAGGGATGATATAGGTACGTTTGGATGGAAAAAAATGTACCTCTATATTCATTGCGGCATTATTTATTTATTTGTCTATTTATTTAAAATATCTGGTCTTTGGAGTCAAATTCTTGCATTGGATAGGAACTTGGCAGGGGGAGGAAGGATGTGGGAATAAAAGAAGCTGGGGGGAGGCAAATGTAACCTGAAGAAAGGAAGTTGATCCATCATGAAGGCAATAGAGGTAAATAGAGATAAATGTCCCTGGCTTCTTATAGAGTAGGATTGGTTCCAACCAACAAGCTAGATATCAAATAAGAAAAAGAGCAATCAGAATATGGATTTAAATAACTACCTTCTCACTCTCTACAATGCAGCATTATTTATAACTAGATACCCGGTGCATGATGGGGGGGTTGTCCCTCAGCCCAACCTGCACCCTCTCCAATCTGGGACCCCTCAAGGGACTTCCAACTGCCTGTTTAGGCCCAATCCTACCCTAAATGGCAGTCGAATATTCCTCCCACAATCCAGGCCTGCTGGCTCCCAACTGCTTGCCTACCTGCCTTCCTGATTGCCCCTAACCGCTTCTGCCTGCCAGCCTGATCACCCCATAACCACTCCCATGCCAGCCTGATTGATGCCTGACTGCTCCCCTGCCAGTCTCTTTGCCCCTAACTGCCCTCCTCTGCAGGCCTGGTCACTCCCAACTTCCCTCCTCTGCTGGCCTGGTCACCCTGCAAGCTTAATTGCCCACAACTGCCCTCCCTTCCAGGCCTGGTCCCTCCCAATTGCCCTCCCCTGCTGGCCATCTTGTAGCAGTTATCTTGTGACCACATGGGGGCAGCCATCTTGTGTGTTGGAGTCATGGTCAATTTGCATATTGCTCTTTTATTAGATAGAATAGAGGCCTGTTGCATGGGTATGGGCCAGCTGGTTTTCCCTATAGGGTGTCCCAGATCAGGGTGTGGGTTCCCTTGAGGTGTGGGGCAGCCTGGCCAAGGGGCCTGTGGTGGTTTTCAGGTCAGTCATGCCCACTGGTGACCCAAGCAGAGGCCCTGGTATCTGGGATTTATTTATCTTCTATAATTGAAACTATGTAGCCTTGAGCGGAGCTAAGCCTTTGGCTTGTTCTATGACTGCAGTCATTTTTGTTGGGATTTATTTATCTTCTATAATTGAAACTTTGTAGCCTTGAGTGGAGGCCTGGGCCTGCCAGGGTGTGCAGAAAGCTTGACTTCCTCCATTGCCTGGGAAACACAAACCTCCTGCTTATTTGTGGCCACAGCAATCTTGGTTGGGTTAATTTCCATACCCGCTCCTGATTGGCTGGTGGGCATGGCTTGTGGGTGTAGCAGATTGATGGTTAATTTGCATATTACTCTTTTATTAGATAGGATAACCAAGACATGGGAGCAACGTAAGTGTCCATTAATGGATGACTGGATAATGTAATATATAGTGTGTCCCCCAAAATGTATATACATACTTTGAATAATTATAAGGCAATGTTTATTAAAAATACATTTAATTTGCAAAAATGAGCTATCAGCTGGTAAAGTGTATGTACTTTTTTTGGGGGGAGGGGACACCATGTATATAAAATAAAATATTATTCATCTATAAAAAGAAGGATATCTTGCCATTTGAGACAACATGGATGGACCTGGAGAATATTACACTAAGTGGAATAAGTCAGGCAAAGACAAAAATCATAGAATATTTTTTGTCTCACTTACATATAAAATCTAACAAAACAAAACAAAACAAAACAAAAAACCCCAAAATCAAACAAAACAGAGCCCATAGACACAGACAGCAGATTGGTGGTTGCCACAGGCAGGGGGTGAGATTGGGTGAAATGGGTAAATGAGGTAAAAATATACAAAGGTCTGGCTATAAAATAAATCAATCCTGGGATGCAATATGCAGCATGGTGACTATAATTATTAATACTCTATTGTATATTTGGAAGTTGCTAAGTTTGTAATATATATAAATATTGAAACATTGTTTTGTATCTGAAAGTGATATAATGTTATGTGTCAATTATACCTCAATAAAAAGATTAATAACAAGTATTACATGTCTCTTGATGTCATATCCTAAGAAATACATCACATTACTTACTTTGTATTCCATTAAAAACATGTAAACCCTAACCGGTTTGGTTCAGTGGATAGAATGTCAGCCTGTCGACTGAAAGGTCTCAGGTTCAATTCCAGTTAAGGGCATGTACCTTGGTTGCGGGCACATCCCCAGTAGAGGGTGTGCAGGAGACAGCTTATTAGTGTTTCTCTCTCTTCGATATTTCCGACTCTCTATTTTCCTCCCTTCCTCTTTGTAAAAGAAAATAAAATATATATTTTAAAAAACCATGTAAAGCATCAATGTAATCATGAAGAAACATTAGGCAAATCCAAATGAACTCATTCTGCAAAAACAACTGGCCTGTATTAATCAAAATATCATTGTGATGAAAGACAACAAAAGGCTGAAGATTGGTTCCAGGTTAAATGAAAGTAAAGAGACATGACAACTAAATGCAATATTTGATACTGCATTGGGTCTGATATTGGATAAAAAAAATCCATAACAGGCATTATCAGTATAACTGACAAAATTATAATATAGACTGAAAGTAAATCATTGTTAAATTTCTTTTTTTGTTATTAATCCTCACCTGAAGATATTTTCCCATTGCTTTTTACAGAGAATGGGAGGGGAGGGGAAAGACAGAGAGAAGGAAACATTGGTGTGAAAGAAACACATCAATTGGTTGCCTCCTGCCTGCACCCCGACCAGGGATAGAGCCTGCAATTGAAGTACATGCTCTTGACCAGAATCAAAACCAGGATACTGAAGTCCATGGATCAGTGCTCTATCCACTGAGCCAAACCGGTTAGGGCAAATTTCTTGGATTTGATAACTGTACTGTTCTTATGTAAGAATAATGTCATTGCTCTCAGAAAATACACACTGAAGTAATTAGGCATAAAGGGGCATGATATATGCAACCCATCCTCAGATGGTTCAAAAAATCATAAATGTATTTGGACTTGGAGAGAGAAAGACATGTGTAAGAGAGAGAAGGAACAGGTATGGAAATCTGACAAATGTAAAAAAAAATGGGTGAATCTGGGTAGAGTATGGAAATTATTTGTATTCTTGAAATTTATTATTAAATTTGAAATTATTTCAGAATTGAAAGTTAAAGAAAAAACAACCAAATTAAAAAAAACAACAGCTTCATAAAAACAAAAACAAAATCATGATGGTTTTACATGATTAGTAGTTTTAAATGTCCAGTTATAGCATATGTTGTATAGCATTAGTAATTCTATACGATAGTCATTCCTTTCATTGTCCTTGTATAGTTGTTCTTTACATAGAAAATGAATGTTTTATTAGGCCAAGGGCCCAACTAAACCAAACCACTAGAATTGATTTTTCCTACACATGTTTTCTTATTATGTTCATTGCAAGCATGAATGTTGTTAATATTCTAGCCCAATTAAAATGAAAATGTATTTATTTAATCCCATCCAATAACTTTCAGTGATTGCCTATTGTGTGCCAAGTCATGTGCTAGATGATGATAAAACAAAGAGGAATAAATTATGGTCTGTTTCTTGATAAATTCACACTAATGGGAGAATCAGACATTTAACCAGGATGATGTACAACAGAAGCAGGAAGATGGAGCAATTATTTGTCTGTGGAAACTAGTTTCACAGAAGTGACATCTGAAATAGGTCTTGAAGGATGAGTAAGAGTTTTCCAGGTGGAGAAGAAGAATATTTCCAGGCATGAATAGTAGCATATGCAAAGCCTTGAACAGTTTAATAGTCATTTCTAACTTTATGCTAGATTTAGTTCAGAGGCATTAAAGCCTAGGTTAAATACTTTAAAAATATTTTTATTGTAAAATATACAGATTTATGAAAGTGCATAACTATCAGCTTATTGAATTATTACAAAGCAAATAAATATGCAATGATAATTGATGTCAAGATCTATAAAATGGCCAGTAACCCTAAAGTTGGCACTCATCTCCAGTACACTTCCCAACCCTCTCCTTCCTTCAAAGGTAACCATTATTCTATTATTTTAATAGTTGCTTTAACAAAAGGACACACCCACATAACTAACACTCTGTCATCTCTATCTAAAGTTCTCTTGTATCCCACACTCCCTTCCCACCCAATTTAGCTACTGTTTGCTTTGTGGATTTTTGCAAAGGATGAGAAATCAGTGTGTTTGGTGCATCAAGTTGTGAAGTTGTGGGAGGGCTGGACATCATTAGTGTTAATTATCATAACTAGGGGCCCAGTGCACGAATTTGTGCACCTTGAAAGGAACTGTGGGCCACGAGGCTGTGGTAAGCACAGGGTTGGATCTCTGCCCATCTTCTCTGTGCCCACTTGGCCCCTCCTGCTGCAGCCCCTAGTCCCTTGTATGCCAGCAACCCTGTTCCTGCTGCTGGCGCTCCCATGCACTGATAGCACCGGTGCCAATTGCACCTGGTGACAGCATGGAGCAGGCCAGCACCATCAGTGGGTGTGAGCGTCAAGTGACAGCTGCTGCCCTGATCCCCCCTCAGGAGCAGGGGGAGGTGGAGAATCCTTTAAGGGCGATCAGGTTTGGCAGCTGCTCACACCCACTGATGGTGCCTAGTGATCAGGACCAGCTCCAGGCACTGGTAGTGGGTGTGAGCCACAGCTCTGGCAGCCACTGCAGGACTGCGACCTGCAGGAGCAAAGAATTTTCAGTAACCACCTGATGATAGCAACTAGCATCCTGCCTTGGTCTGGCGCCCCTGCTCGCCTGCTCCAACATCCCGCTGTGGCCAATGCCTGTCATGTTCCACCCATGCCCCCTGGTGTTCAGCTCATGTCATAGCAACCAGTTGTTCAGTTCCACTTTTCAGTCTATTTGCATATTAGCCTTTTATTATTTAGGATTCTCTGCAATGTGCTCTAGGTTCTTTTGGGTGTTTTATTCATTAATTGATTTCTCACAACACTGAAAGTAGCATGCAGCTAAAGCAACTGAGGCTCAAAAGTTTCTCACTTGCTTAGAGACATGGAAATAGGACTAACACCCAAATTCTTTGGACTTCAACAAAACACATGCTCTTTTTACTAATGCTTTTTAAGATTTGACTTCTTCATGTAAAAATTGGTCAACAAGGATTTTAAATTGGAGAGTAGTAGTATTTGATTTGTTTGGATTATTATTCTGTTGATAGTGTGGAATAATGGAGTAAAAGAGAGACTGGTCTTAGGGAGACTGTAGAAGTAGTTATTGTTAGGAGGTTTTAGACTAGAAGATGGATGATACATATGGAGAGAGGAAATTGTATTTCCTAGACCTTTCTGAGGTCTAACCAAATATTTATGGTGACAGGTTAGGCTGAGAAACCTTGTACACAAGTAACTTACATTACTTTGCATCTTTGCATACACTCCTCTCTGATCCCAAGGCTTCTCCCTTAATAGCCTGAATAGACAGCAACAGTGTTGATTTGATTTTGGAAACGGAGGAACAGTTTTGGTGAGAAGGTAAGTCCGGTTTGGGTCCAGCTAATTATGAGATGCTGAGGAAATTCAGATGGTCTGTCTCATGGGTGTTAGAACTAGAGCTTGGAGGCACCAGGGACAGGTCTGAGCTAGAGATAAAATTTTAGAAATAATCAAAATATATATATCTTAAGGCAAAAGATCTGCATTCAGATAGACCTACATTTAAATTTTACCCGACACTAATGATCTATTTCCCTATTTGTAAAATGGGATATCTCACACAGAATCTTTGTAAAGATTCAGTGAAAAACTAGAAAGCACTTAGCACATTATCTGAGTTCAACAACAAAATTATAATGAGCTGTTATCAGATTACAATACAGATTTACTTACAAATTTCACTATAATAAAAAGTATTTTTTATTTTTTCATCACCAGTTTTCCCCCTCCCAAAGTCATCACATGAGTTTTTTTTCTTTCCTATTTTGCTCAATCCCTTCACCACCCCCATCCCCACCAGAGCTGTTTACCTGAAAAGCATTTTTTATGGAATTCACTTAAATGCTATCTGAACTGTATCTGAATGGAAAATCTGTAAGGTTTGCTCACAGGTCAGCATGGTGCATACATTGTGTCACCTGGCTAGCAAGACCTAAGTGTGTGTGCCTTTAGCAACAGGAATGGAAGACCCATATCCATGTCAGGGTTTACTTGTAGACAACTTATCTCCAGATAGGAACCCAGGGGCACCTACTCCCTACCCTCTTAAAAATAAGCATTTTAGGGAGAAACATTCTCTTTTTCTTATCATGTTATTTGCAAACTATTGGGTGTTAAGTTCTAAATAGTTGATAATAGATCAACAGTTTAATATTTGTCCTTCTAAATAAAAATTCCTATGACCCCTTTTAAACTCTCAGTCTCAGCCCATAATTTCATTTGTACATAAATATGAATATAATTATTTGTGTTGTAAAATGCCACATTATAATCAAAGGTAGCAAAATCTGGACCAAAGTGTGTATGTCTTTTAGGAATAATAATTGCTTCAATTGTTTTAATTACTAGATACTTTCCATGGTTTCTTTTTATCTTTAAAATTCTATTATTTAAGATTTATGTACAATTATTTGCAGGACACTGTACAAATATTCTGTTAATCTCAAATCATTAAAGTTTTAGTGGAATCTGTTTAGAACAAGTAGGAAAAGCTTACAGAGAGCAAAAAAAATGATAAAAAGAAATCTAGTGATCAAAGTTAAGGAATCACAAGTTTATCCACACAAGGCTACTAAATTGAGCTTAAAGAATAAGTTTGAGTAGCATTTCCTTGTTTTGATGTTCTTAAAGGTATAAGCAAGCTTAAAAAATATTAGCTTTAACTATTGTTCTTAGAAGTAATTATATTCTGTAATAAGCTGTATGCAACAATTCTTCCCATTCTTATATGCCCACATCCCTTTTAAATATGACTTTTGCTGTTCTTCCTATTAAGAAAGGGAATCTATTGCCCCAATTCTTGAATCTGTGCTGGCCTTTTGGTTTACTTTGACTAATAAAATGTGGTGGAAGTGATGCCACTCATGTAACTGCGTCTAAATCACTGATCTATAGAATTGAGGGCACATAAAATAGCTTTAAGGTGCTAATTCTAGGGTAATTTGTTATGCAGCAATGGTGTGTTTTAGAATTCTCTAGTCTTGATGAGTAATTTTAAATTATAGGAGTCTTAGGTTAATCAATCATTGGGGTGTACTTCTAGACTATTAAGGATCAAAAAAGTTCCTCAGAGTTGCAATGTGTCACAATGGTTGCTGCAATGCTTAAAGAGAGAACAGATGATTTTTCTGGGATGATTTGTGTTCAGTGTGTTCAGAGGTAGGGCAATGTTCTAGATGATGGTCAAAGTCTCTTTAAACTCTAAAGCCCTGCAAAATTCCAATAAAATTATTGTGATTTTAGCAACTCCATTTTCACATCATGAACTGTACATAGCATTTTTAATGCTTTTGTTAAAAATTGATAGAGGGAGAGAAACATCAATGTGAGAGAAACATTAGGTTATGCCCTGATGAAAATTGCACCTTTTAGGGCACTGGATGATGCTCCAAACAAGCCACCTGGCTGGGGCTGTACATAGCATTTTTAATACCTTCCAACCGGCAGGATCTACTGGCTCATCTTTCCACCCATAGGGTAGACAACACAGTACACAAAATATAGCATAATATGGCTAAGGTCAGGGGTTCCAGAGCCATTAATACTTGGGTTCAAATGTGTGCTCAGCTGCATATCAGTTGTAATTTACCTTGATGAGTTACTTTGTCTCTGTTTCCCCATTTATAGAGTGAAGGACAAAAAAACCTTATTGTTAACAGGTTCAATGGGTTAATATTTAAGCTTAAGCCATATTAATATTTCATATAGTATTAATAATGTTAAAAGAATAATTAGATTCTAGACATGGATCTGTTTCAGTGTGACCTTGGGCAAATCACTTAAGTCTCTCTGGATTTTGGTTTTCTCACCTACAAAGTGAGGCTTACTAGATAATTTCCATGGTTTCTTTTCATCTTTAAAATTCTATGATTTAAGATTTATGTACAATTATTTGCAGGACACTGTACAAATATTCTGTTAATCCCTAATCATTAAAGTCCAAGAGCTAGAAATTAATATTATCCCCATATTTCGGATGAGTAAGCCATGGTCTAGAAAGAATAAGATCCTATCATCAATGAGAGGAGTTTGTATTTAACTCTACATCTTTGATTCTAGAACCTGAGCATCTAACTGCTATGCTGTACTGCCATGGAAGTGGGCTTTATCTTTGGTTGACTTAGTGCTATGTGTGTCCAGCAAACGGTTCTATTTTTCTCTCTCTAAATACTGTCTAAAATAAATAATTTCTCTAAAATTCTATGATTCAGGATTCAATGTTTTACCCACATGCACATTTCAATCTTATCTAAATTTTCAAAGATTGTTGAAAACTTATTTCACTAGCAGGCATTTGGCAGATCCTCTCATCAGGACTACCTATAAAGTAAAAATAACACTGCATTTACATTTACAACATTTTTACTTATATCTAGCCAACATTAATAAGTCACATATCTGAAGCAATGCCTTTTCAGGTTTATGGAAAGTTAAAACTGTACATTAAAATTTTAACTTGTGATAAATATGCTTATTAAATAAAAGGAAAAATCCTTCAAAAATGAAAATAGTTCACTCCAAATTTTACAGATCTCTAATGTTAAATAAAAATCACTTATACCAGTTATCACATGAAACTTTTTCATTATTCTTTGCTTAAGCATATTACATACAATTAAATACAGTGGTACCTCGAGATACGAGTTTAATTCGTTCCATAACCTTGAGGCGTGGGAAACTATGAAACACTCGAGTCGAGGTAAACTGGTGGGTCGTGTGCAAGCCTGCCGATCTGCGCGATTACTCCTATCTCAAATGTTGCCACTCGCTTGACGGCTCGTATATCAAAAATCTCGTATGTTAGGGCACTCGTATCTCGAGGTACCATTGTATTATACAAAATGGGATTTTTACTGGCTGTATAACAAACATCTCCATATGGACATTTCATAATTTATTTTACATTAATTTACAAATTGACATTTCATTACATTATAGTTTGATGTGTGATGTTTCTTGACAATGGAACAGAAAAAAACAATCGCCTTTGGCCAATGTGGCTGAGTCGGTTGAGTGTCAATCCATGCACCAAAGGGTCACCGGCTGGGTGGGTTCCATTCCTGGTCAGGGCATGAGCCAGGTTGAAGGCTCCATACCCCAACAGGGGGCATACAGGAGGCCAACAGCCAATGATTTTTCTCTCTGATGGATTTTACTCTCTCTCACATCAATAAACACGCACAAAAAATATCAAATTATCTATGTGACTGGTTAGTGTGTGTAGCATGTACAGTATGTGGGCTTCCTTTTAAAAGGTTAAATTTTCCTTTCTCCTGTCACCCCACAATCAAGCTGCTACAACCCCCCAAGACGAATGCAAATGCTCCATTCAATATTTTATCAATTACTGGGCCTACTACAAGCTTTCCTTTGAATTTTGACAGTGGACCGTAGTCACTCCTTTGCTCTTCCAAAACGCACGCCGGGCCTATCTACTCAACCTCGCTCTTTCAGGACCCCGAGAACGGTCAGCTTAGACAAGTGGAAATGTTTGCAAGGGATCTCGAGGGCGGGGCATAAACAGAGTGAATAGACTTTTTCACCCTCAAGATTTCCTGACACACATTTCTGAAAGATTTCCAATCCGAGAGCTGGCAGAAGGCGGAGGAAGTGGCTCTCCGGTTCCCAGGCGGCGGTACGCGGGTTTGCTCAGCCTGACAGCCGCGGACAGCGACCGCGACCTCAGGTCTTCTCCAGGGATTTTCCAAGCAGGATGCGGTCGCCAGGGAGGGAAGGGTGCGTGCTGCCCACGTGACCCAACTTCACCCTCAGGTTCCGAGCGCAGCGCTGCCGAAACCAACAGCGACGTTCCAGCCCTGGCCTGTTCCCCGCCACGGACCTCGTAACCGCCCCTGGGTCGTGGGAGGCACACGACGGGAATGACTGGTGCGGGCAGGTGTACGTTCACCGTCTCTGAAGGCACCGACCATCTTTCGGAGTCAGCACCTCGCTCGGCTCTCGCTTTCGCCACCCCTCCCCGCAGTGTCCGTTCCGCGCGAAGAACAGCGATAGCAACAGTTTGGTGGCTGCGCAGCCCATCTCCCGGGCGCCCAGGCCCCGTCCGCCCCGTGCGCGCAGCCCAGGGTTCGGCTCCGACGGCCCCGCAGGAGGACGCGCCCGCGAGTGGCCGGTCCGGGTCCGCGGCAGCGATGCGACCCCGCGCCACCCGCCGCGGATGCCGCTCCCCGGCCCGGCCACCTCGCCGCGCCTTCCAGCAGCCGGGGGGCCTCGGGCGGGCGCATGCGCGCGGCGCTCCCGGGCGTGCCGGCCACACTCCCCCCACCCACTCGGAGAGCTTGTCACTTCCTGCCCTCGCCCCATCTCCGTCCGGGGTCAGTCAGTCGCTC